>JACRUU010000007.1:1958796-1976296 GCA_030449085.1 Kryptopterus vitreolus
GGAATCGAACCCGGACCCTGGCGGTGTGAGGCGAACGTGCTAAACACTAAACCACCGTACTCCCTGGATCGACTGCATTTTACCCCAAATTCCTGAGCGATATTTTACCCAAAGACATAATCGTCTCTTTTGAACGCATGTGTTTTTCAGGCATTTTTTTTTTTACAATTATGCCATGTCGGAGTTCACGCTGCTATCCATTATCCAATACGTGTCTATTTATAAGCCACTACATTATGCTACTATTGTAAAAATGTCTACAGTCAAAAAGCTGGTGTTTTTGTGCTGCTTCGTGCCCGGTTGTGAAAACGGCATCGCTGTGGTGTTACTGTATCAGATGAAACTCTGCAATTTCAAGTTAAACAGAATATACTGCAACAATTACGCCATTGCTAAACTCAGCTGTGGAGAAATATCTGCGTATAACTCATACAGACGGTGGTTTAGTGGTTAGCACGTTCGCCTCACACCACCAGGGTCCGGGTTCGATTCCCGTCTCGGCCATGTGTGTGTGGAGTTTGTGCATGTTCTCCCCGTGTCTCAGGGGGTTTTTCTCCGGGTTCTCCGGTTTCCTCCCCCGGTCCAAAAACATGCACGGTAGGTTGATTGGCACTTTGGAAAATTGTCCCTAGTGTATGAATGTGTGTGTGTGTGTGTGGTGTGTGTGTGTGTGTGTCCTGCAATGGGTAGGCATTCCATCCAGGGTGTATCCTGCCTTAATGCCCATAGACGCCTGAGATGTTTTATTAGAGGAAAGCCAGTAGAGGGCACTAAAATGATCCTGTGTTTGCAGTTGTTTTCCTTGTGCCACTGATTATAGCAGAGTCTGCTCGTCTTTTTCCAACACACAACATCTGAGGTGAATTTCTAAATGGACACCAAAGAATCTCCAGGTGTAAACCAGCTCATCCTCTCAGCACATCATGGTGATGAGGAAGTCTCCTGTAGATTACCATCATCTCCGTGGTCTTGCGAACAGTAGAGTAGATGTTTTGTTTTTCTTACACCACTCTTTGAGAAGTTGTAACATTAATATTCTAGGACTGGATCGCAGTCTCACTCGAAAACACCATCAGGCGACTGAACAAAAAAATCATGCTTTTAAATCATAGCCATAGAATTTGATTATTGCCCATGTAGACAGTGTATTTCTATTAGATGGCCACTAGATGGCAGTGTAGTTCAAAGGTAAGTCAAGTGTGAGTCTCTTCAATACAAACAATATAACACCATGTTAGAAGAAATTAATGTAAAGACAAATACAAATTCGGAATGCACAATTTTTTCAATCACAGAATTCACATTTTAATTCTGATTTAAGACTTACGTTTGTAATTAAACATGACCATTTATTATTACTCTAATCTTATTAGTAACGTGTGCAAAAGCATCACTATTATAATCTCTCTCTGGCTTCGCTCACATTTTCTGTGTGCTGTTACTTTTATAAGGAATCGCCGCGCTGGAATTCCGAACCCGGGGCCAAAAAGCTGGGAATTTATTCCCATAGAAAATGAATGGGGTTGAAATTTGGTGTCTCACAGTTCGGGCCTGTTGAGCATCCGACATGCACATATGGCAAATCCACTTGTAGAGGGTCCGGAGTGGATCACCATCATATACCTCCCGAATTCCACACACGTTTGGAATATCGGGAAATCCGCTCCATTCCGGCCCCATAGAGAATGAATGGGGAAATATGGATAATTTGATGATGTCATGTGCGTCACTGGCCCCGCCCCCTCCCCAAAAAACACCCAAAATGGGCCTTTTTGGTGTCTAAACACTCGTCTCTCTGAATGAGCTAGCATTTCAAAGTCAGCACTAAATATTAAAGGGACCAGGCTGTAATGGGGTCGCACCCGGATTTGCTGCGGTTCGCATCGGCAAACATCACTCACATTTTCTATTGAGAAATATTGAGAAATATACATCTTTTCTTTTGCTACTTGTTTTTCTCATTTAAACTTGAATGGGATTTTTAACATGTAATTTAACACATAACATGGTTTTTTAATGTAAAGGTCCATAAAACAGCAGGACTCAGTCATCCTACAATTCTTTCTTCCACTATTTCATCCATTGTAGTTGAAAAAGGTCATTAAATTGTATGTAGGACTAGAAATGTTGTCCCGAAAAACATTATATTTTTATCTATTTAGATGAAATATAAAATGAATGTAATTTTATTTCTTATATATTTTCAAAAACATTCCGAAACATGACGTGTTAACACATAGAAAAATCAGACAGGATTAAGGGCCTTGGTTCAAGGGCCCTGAAATGCAAGCTTGGGTGGTGACCTGGGTTCAGCTTTAACCTTTGAGTTGCTTCTTTCCTCCAACCTCGAGTCCCAGTCAGTCTAGATGTTTTTGCATCTCCTGAACCATAAAGCAATAACGGGGAGAAAAGAACGAAGGATCCTGTAACAGAGTATATGTAATGTGTAATAAGTGTAGATGTATGTCCTTGCGTGTGTCTTGAACCAAATCATATATCTGTGGCTTAATTTCGGCTCAAGTGCAGACCTCGAGGTTCCGCTAAAGAGTTGGCACAGTCTTCACTGATGACATCACGCATGTTTGTTTGTTTATCCTCAGAGCTCATCGTGTCCATCTGTCTTGTCTGTCTGAAGTCTCAGTTCGTCCTCTGTGATTCGTCCATCAGCGTTCTGATCTTGACTGGCGAACATCTCTTTGGTGATCATTTCAGCATCCATTGCAGGGTGGAGACGACCTTTCCCATTCGACACCTGCAGCTGAATGAATGTTGTGAACTGGTGTGGGACAAAAAGAATAAAACTGAATTAAAATAAGCTACACACACACACACACACACACACACACACACACACACACACACACACATATATATATACTGTACACACGAGTCAGAATACAGATTTCAATATCATTCTATCCTTTCACCACCAGATGTCGCCATTTGGCTTCCATATATTAGCGGTCTTCCAATCGTCTGTGTTTGTTTAGTCAAACCCTTGTACAGGTTCAGTTTAATTTGTATAACACTGTTATCAGTCGACATTGTCCCTATGCAGCGTTATAAAGACAAGTAAGATCTTAAATTTAAATTTATAAATGTAGTAAAATGTAATACAGTAAGTCAAAACGTTTAATTTGTGCAACTGTCTTATGCTTTATTTTTGGGTTTTTGTTGTTTCATAATTGTTTTTTTTTCTCCTGTTTTTTCTTATTTCTTGTTTTTGATAACCATTGCAATTGTTCCTTTTCTGGCCCACTTTTGAACTTTAAGATAAAAAAATAAAATAAATAATAATAATAATAATAATAATAATAATAATGACGGGGCACGGTGGCTTAGTGGTTAGCACGTTCGCCTCACACCTCCAGGTTCCGGGTTCAATTCCCGTCTCGGCCATGTGTGTGTGGAGTTTGTGCATGTTCTCCCCGTGTCTCAGGGGTTTTTTCTCCGGGTTCTCCGGTTTCCTCCCCCGGTCCAAAAACATGCACGGTAGGTTGATTGGCACCTTGGAAAATTGTCCCTAGTGTGTGAATGTGTGTGTGTGAGTGTGTGCCCTGCGATGGGTTGGCATCCAGGGTGTATCCTGCCTTAATGCCCATAGACGACTGAGATAGGCACAGGCTCCCCGTGACCCGAGGGAAGATTGGATAAAGTGCTAGAAGATGAATGAATGAATGAATGAATAATAATTACTTCCTATCAAGTGCATCTCTGCAAATGGGTAAAGTTTGTGCACCCCTGTAAAGCACGGCCATTTTAACATGCACAGCATTTGGTAGACGCCCTTATCCAGAGCGACTTACAACTGAGCAATTGAGGTTTAACGGCCTTGCTCAAGGGCCCCACTAGTGGTAGCGGGGTTTGAACCCATGATCTTCCGGTCCACACTTTAACCACCGAGCTCCCACATCCCTCATGCAAAAACAGAAACACGAAAAACACAACAATATGCAACACCTCCTCTAGTAAAACTTCTCCATCCTGGTTAAGATCCATGAAGCTGAAGAGAGGATCAGGAGTTTCCTCCAGCCAGACAAACAGGAAACCCTGAGGAACACCTTTTCTCAAATCCAATAACTCTAGCTCGAAAATCAACACGGCATCTGCTGGAACCACGGAACCTGTAACACAAACAAAATGTTGCTAACACACAATTAAAACGGATTAAAAACTCAAAAAGGCGGATGAGAAGGGACCTTCGTTTCGCCCGTGTCCAAAGTGGGGGGGGACAATCACATCCCTCTTCTCCCCCACACACATCCCTTTTAACCCACGGTCCAGTCCCTCAATGACCTCTGCCTGACCCATGATCGCCTGTGCAGGTCTGCCCAAGTCCGCACTGTGGAGAGAATCACATGTTAACATGCCACATGTCAAGATATATATATATGTGTGTGTGTGTGTGTGTGTGTGTGTGTGTGTGTGTGTGTGTGTGTGTGTGTGTGTGTGTGTGTGTGTGTGTGTGGTGTGTGTAATTTGCAAAGCAGGAGTATAAGGTGTAATTACGACGAGTAAAGTCGGGTGCCGTCCAGCAGAGAGCAGTTGTAGTGGTAAGTGACGAGGTCGTTAACGTCACTGGTGTCGTTACACTGCAGGGGTTTGTGGGTAATCTGAATATCCACTGTATCTTTCGGATTGTGGAAGTCAATAATGTGGAGGTCAAATATCAACACTGCTGAACCGGGAATAAGGTCACCTGAGATTAACACACACACACACACACACACACACAAACACACACACACCAAACATACAATAAAAGTCATTCAGGGACTAGGCAGGGAAATTGTCCACTGTTAAACGTTTCACGGCTCTCTTAAAACGAACAAGTAGTTTGTTTTTCCTTTTAGAAAAAAAGCTAAAACCAATTTATTTTAATCAAAATACAAATGTAATATATTCAGGATAAATGTTATGCAATCTGATGGCCACTTGAGGGCGCTCCCGTTCTAAATGTGAAAGTGAACATATGACGTGTTAAGAAAGAAGTTGCATGTATTTGTCTTTACGCTTACTTATATGCATCCTTACTGTACATCAGGGGTGTCAAACTCCATTCCTGGAGGGTCGCAGCCCTGCGGTGTTTTGTTCCAACCCTGCTCCAATATACATACCATGTAGTTTTCAAATAAGCCTTAATGACTTGATTATTTGGATCAGGTGTTTTTAATTATGCTTGAGTTTAGTTAAGTTAGTTTGACACCGCTGGTTTGGAGCCAATTACAACAACAACAAAAAAGGCTAGTAAAAATATTTTCCCACAAAATCATATTTATTAGCAGAAGATGAAGGAAGGTAGGAGAAATTCTTAGCACACTTTGAGGAAGCTCTCAAATATTAAGTTCTAGAAGGGCAGAGTTTTAGCTTCAACCATAATTAAAACACACCTGATCCAAATAATCAAGTCATTAAGGCTTATTTGAAAACTACATGGTATGCATATTGGAGCAGGGTTGGAACAAAACACTGCAGGGCTGCTGCGGCCCTCCAGGAACCGAGTTTGACACATGTGCTGTACATAATGTGTGTAATAGCATGTTGACGCGAACATAACGCAAAAATACAAAAAGTTCCTCCGCAGTGTCGCACTTGTATAATTAAACTCGTTATTGTTCTGACTCACGTATTTATTTACTACATATTGCACTCTTAAGTCATGCGATATTTAACACACGGAATAAATCCGTGTATTTATTGCCAGTTTAAAAGACTATAATAGTGTAAAGACTATAATAGAAATAATAGTGGTGTAACGACCAGTCTGGGGAAATAATTAGCTACATATAATGGTGTTACGTAATTTAATTACAAAATAAAAGTAACAGTTACTGCGAAAAAAAACATTTACAGTTACACCAATATATTCCATATGTTCTTTTTTTCTCGAGCGCCACCTAGTGGACAAATGAAAGTAACCAAAAAGCAATCAAAAGTAACCAGTTCTTTCATTCATTCATTCATCTTCTACCGCTTTATCCGATCTTCCCTCGGGTCACGGGGAGTCCTGTGCCTATCTCAGGCGTCTATGGGCATTAAGGCAGGATACACCCTGGATGGAATGCCAACCCATCGCAGGACACACACACACACACACACACACACACACATTCATACACTAGGGACAATTTTCCAAGGTGCCAATCAACCTACCGTGCATGTTTTTGGACCGGGGGAGGAAACCGGAGAACCCGGAGAAAAACCCCCTGAGGCACGAGGAGAACATGCACAAACTCCACACACACATGACCGAGATGGGAATCGAACCCGGATCCTGGCGGTGTGAGGCGAACGTGCTAACCACTAAACCACCGTGCCCCCTAACCAGTTCTTTTTCTTTTATAAAGTAATTGAAAAGTTACACTAATTATTACATTTTGAATAGCAAAATGTATAATATATACTTATAATCATTTATAATCTGTAACCTATTACATTTCCAAAGTAACCTTCACAACACTGCTAACGACACAATTATGTGATTATTTGTTTAATAAATGTGTAGCATTTAATGTTCGCAGAATCATAGATGCTTTTTAAGTAATTTCATAACTACACCGAGCGGTCATGTGATCACGTGATCACAGCAGTCAACGACAGCCATAATCCAAAAAATAATCCATAAAGGTCCACGAGGCACAATAATTAACCCTGAAATACAATTGGTGTGTGTGTGTATGTGTGTGTGTGTGTGTGTGTGTGTGCAGTGTGTGTGTGTGTGTGTGTGTGTATCACACCTGTCCCGTTCTCTCCATAGGCAAGATGTGGAGGGACAATGATGTGTCTTTTCTCTCCCACACACACTCCTTGCAATGCTTTATCCACACCGGCGATCACATGACCCAAACCAACAAACGTATTGTAGGTGCTTTTGCGCTGGTAGCTGAATATTAAAAGCAACTAAAATTAAAAGCATTGAAAAGTAACAACACATTCTCCACTTCAATTTAACAACAACAAAAAAAAACATTTCCCCCATAAAATTCCCTGATTCACACATAGAGGGCGCTAAAGTCGCCACATCCAGACTGCACATGCGTACAATGTGTTTCTTTTTTTTTGGCCTTTTATTCCTATTAATGGAAATATGGTATATTATGAGGAGAGACTCACCTAGAGTCAAACAGTCTCCCATCCTGGAATGTTCCGTTGTAATGATAACGGATGAAGTCTCCCTTCTTTGACTTTCTTCGGCAGGGCTGAGGAACGTACAGAACGTCTACCTGTACGTCATCGTTCACGTTAAACACATCCATCAGCAGCACGTCGAACACCACCGTCGCGTGTGCTGGCACCTTTACACCTGAATACACACACACACACACACACACACACACACACACAATTATTCATAAACTCAGTTCCGAACCCTTTCCAGTTCGGGTGATTTGGCACGTCTGTACTGGACATGTCGATTTTCTCATTCTCGTTTTCTTTTTAAGTACACTTATTTTTTTTGAAGAACCATGTGTGTGTGTGTGTGTGTGTGTGTGTGTGTGTGTGTGTGTGTGTGTGTACCATATCCTTTCTCCCCATAGGCTAAAAATGGTGGAATGATGATGGAGCGTTTTTCTCCCACACACATTCCCATCAGCCCCTGGACCATGCCTCTCATCAGGTGATCTTCATCCACGTATGTGTCGTACGTGACGTTTTGTCCATATCTGTTCGAGATAGATAGATAGAGAGAGAGAGAGAGAGAGAGAGAGAGAAAGAGAGAAAGAAAGGAAAAACCAGTGCGGTCGCAGTTTCGTTTTAATGTCTCTGAAAAACACACCATTCATACCTGGACTCGAAGGCGGTGCCGTTAATCAGCGAGCCGTTATACAGATAGCGCACGAAATCGCCGCCCCGCACCGAGCGGCGACAAGACGACGGCTTAAAGAGCAGCCGAGCGTCCACGACGTCGTCTTTATTCCACACGTCCAACAACACCACGTCAAATAGCAGAGTCGCATCTGAAGGAATCACTGTACCTGAGAGAGCGACAGAAGAGACGTGGCACAGCGCGAGAGACAGAAGGATGATCTACCAGACTACCTAAAGCAGGGGGCCCCAAACTTTTTTCTCAGAGGGCCACATTATTTTCCCTTTCTTTAATAGGGGGCGGGGTCAGTTTATAAAAGAAAATACTAGTATTATTATGATTGTAACTGTATGCATTTTACCTTCTTATACTGGAATAGTTTATTACTTTGTTTTTCACCACGCAGACAAACGATAATTTCTTTTCAAGCGATATATTAATAAACTTTATTACCATTATAATGTCTTTTTATATTCAGTGCTATTCAAAATCAAAACTTGCATATTAATGAGTGTGAACTGTGTGTTATTTCTCATTGGTGAGAATTCCAATGTCCAATGTCCAATTCCGGGGTGGTTTAGTGCTTAGCACGTTCGCCCTCACACCGCCAGGGTCCGGGTTCGATTCCCGTCTCGGCCATGTGTGTGTGTGTGTGGAGTTTGTGTGCATGTTCTCCCCGTGCCTCAGGGGGATTTTTCTCCGGGTTCTCCGGTTTCCTCCCCCGGTCCAAAAAACATGCACGGTAGGTTGATTGTCACCTTGGAAAATTGTCCCTAGTGTATGAATGTGTGTGTGTGTGTGTGTGTGTGTGTGTGTGTGTGTGTGATGGGTTGGCATTCCATCCAGGGTGTATCCTGCCTTAATACCCATAGACGCCTGAGATAGACACAGACTCCCCGTGACACACATTCACACACGTTTTTGGACCGGGGGAAACCGGAGAACCCGGGGAAAAACCCAGGTTTTTATTTAATTGATCACACAAGTTAAATTAACTAACGAGTTAATTTTAATCACACATTTGTACCGTAAATGAATATTTTTCATATTTCTAATACGCTAATTGTTACAGATGTTAAAAACATCTAAATCTCTTCCTTTAATAAAATGCTTAATTATTTCATGTTTATTTCACATGGGAAAATTATTCTTTTAATATTTACTTCTTGTTCATTTCAATGTTAATTTGTGTGTGTGTTAATTGTTAAATATGGTACGGGGCTCCTTTAAGGATTATGTTCCGGTTTTGGTTGCTTTCCATATACACCATATAAAATTTAGGTTCCATATGCTAATATAGTGAGGAGCTCGTGGATGAACGTTGTTGGTTTTTTCTCGATAACAAAGAGTTCGGAACTAGAAAACGTTTATCTCCTCTTTTATATTCCATCCAATCATTATAAGCGATAAGTAAAACGAGGAAGGGGGACGGCAATGCTGACATGATCTGGGAACGACATGGACTGACGTTTCATCTCGAGCGTTCTTTGTTGTTCATTCATTCGCAAACACAGTACAATGTGAAGGAGCAGATCACTCCCATAGTAATGCACACTGAGTTATAACACGTTAATAACATCAGTGCCGTTAAAGTCATTTTGCGTTGATTACTTTCAGAAAGTTAATGCAGAAACGACTTGCACAAAAAAAAAAGTTTTAAAGTAAAGTTGTTTTGTATCATGAGTTTTCTTCTGGCCGCCCTCAGAAGGACAAACCCTCCACAAGGGGGCGTCCTGCTGAACAAGTTTGAGAACCACTGGCCTATGCTACAAAGTGAGACAGTGTCATGTGGTTAAAATGATTTGGGTTTGATTTTACCAGCTCCGGAGATGCCATATCCGAGGTGAGGGGGGATGGTGATCTTCCTTCTCTCGTTCACACACATTCCCATCACTCCCTGGTCCAAGCCTGGAATGACTTTACTGTCCACACCCACCAGTCCCACAAACGCCTTGCCTTTACTCTCACTTTGGAATAGACAGATATTTAAACATAATGAGGAAAATAACAACTCATTCAAATTGCTTCTTTTCCAGTGTGTGTGTGTGTGTGTGTCTTTACTTCTACACCACTCACTACAATCATCACCATCATCATCACCATCATCACCATCATCACAACCATCATCATCAATCACATCATTATCATCATCATCCATCATCATAATCATCATCGTCATCATCACCACCATCACATCATCACCACCATCATCATCACCACAATCTTCACCATCATCATCATCACCATCACCTTCACCAACATCCACCACCATCATCACCATCATCATCATCACCACCATCATCTCACACTCATCATCATCATCATCATCATCATCATCACCACCTTCACCATCATCATCACCACCAGCATCACCATCATCACCATCATCATCACCACCATCATCATCACCAGCATCACCATCACCATCATCACCACACATCATCATCCGCCACCATCATCATCAAC
Organism: Kryptopterus vitreolus; assembly: GCA_030449085.1. Taxonomy (NCBI): domain Eukaryota; kingdom Metazoa; phylum Chordata; class Actinopteri; order Siluriformes; family Siluridae; genus Kryptopterus; species Kryptopterus vitreolus. The sequence continues at coordinate 1,969,070 of JACRUU010000007.1, forward strand.
ACCATCATCATCAGCACCATCATCATCATCATCACCAATCCATCCTCACCACCAGATCATCACCATCACCAATCATTCACCATCACAGCATCATCCATCATCACACCATCATCACCATCATCATCATCATCCAACCATCATCATCATCACCATCATCATCACCACCATCATCATCACCATCATCATCACCACCATCATCACCATCACCATCATCACATCATCAAAGCAATCATCATCACCATCACCATCATCATCACCAACATCACCATCATCACCATCATCATCATCATCATCACCACCACCATCATCATCACCACCATCATCACCTTCATCAACATCATCACATCATCACCACCATCATCATCATCATCACCATCATCATCATCATCATCCCACCACCTCATCACCACCAGTTCATCACCATCATCACCTTCATCGTTCATCATCATCATCATCCACCACCATCATCATCATCATCACTGTTCTCTTCAACTCCTGCAAGATCAAACCCAGAATCTTTCCCACAGTTATCTACACCTATTATCCACTGTTTACCACACGTCCATCCATCCATCCATCCATCCATCCATCTATCTATCTATATTTATATGTATATATATATATATATATATATATATATAGAGAGAGAGAGAGAGAGAGACGAGAGAGACGAGAGAGAGATAGATAGATAGATAGATAGATAGATAGATAGATAGATAGATAGATAGATAGATAGATTTGTTGATCTGAAAGGAAAGAAAGCATGAAAAACTAAAATGTGTGATTGATGCAGTAATTGTTGTGTGAAATGAACTTCTTGTGTACATTAATGTTACACATGTGATTGTTGGGATTATTAGACTTGTGACATTGATGTGATTTAGCAGCATGTAGAGATCATTTCCACACACCTGGAATCGAAGATCTTGCCGTCCGGAAACGATCCGATGTAATGGTACCGGACATAATCCCCAGACTGCACCTCTCTACCGCAGCGGCTCGGTAATGAGTAGCGATCAATTAGCAGCTCCACGGTCGGACCGGGGTTCGGCATCGCGCATGCGCAGTACGCACACAGTACACACAGCGCCACATTTACATGCATCTCTATCTGTCGCTCTCTCTCTCACATACACACACATATATATACACACACACACACACACACACACACACACACACACACACACACCTAATCGACGCAGTTAGTGTCTCTGATTTCGCCGAACAAAATAAACTCTAAACAAACTCTGTCAACTTCATTGTTCCGGTCCCGCCTCCGTTTGTAGACGTGTTGCAGGGGTTTCACTCCTGCACAGAGAGAGAGAGAGAGAGAGAGAGAGAGAGAGAGAGAGAGTCGTCCGGTGTATCTCCAATCTGCAGTAAAATGTATCTGTGGTTGAGAAACAAGACATCTGCATACGCACTACATCTAAAATGAGATGTAATCACATCTGTAACACGGACACAGCTAGAAAAAAAACTTCCCCCAGGTCCTAAACACACACACACACACACACACACACTTCATTTATGCAGGACAGAGCGGTTGAGAATGAAGTGATTTCCATTTTCCACCATATTTTATAATGACTGTGTAACTCATTCATTCATTCATCTTCTAGCGCTTTATCCGATCTTCCCTCGGGTCACGGGGAGCCTGTGCCTATCTCAGGCGTCTATGGGCATTAAGGCAGGATACACCCTGGATGGAATGCCAACCCATCGCAGGGCACACACACTCACACTAGGGACAATTTTCCAAGGTGCCAATCAACCTACCATGCATGTTTTTGGACCGGGGGGAAACCGGAGGAACCGGAGAACCCGGAGAAAAACCCCCTGAGGCACGGGGGGAGAACATGCACAAACTCCACAACACACATTGGCCGAGACGGGAATCGAACCCGGATCCTGGCGGTGTGAGGCGAACGTGCTAACCACTAAGCCACCGTGCCCCACTGACTGTGTAACTGATTTATTATATTTATATATTTTCCCAAATATTCGTAAAGTACATAAAAAATGTTAGAAAAGAGACAGAATGTGAATGTACAGATTACACACGTCTTTATTTACAGTATCATGATCAGTATATGAGTTGTGTATCGATGTAAACATGATGTACATAAAACACAGGCTGGACGAATATGTTTAAGTTTCTTTTAAACAAATTCACGTGTATGCTCCATATAAAGTGCGTAGAGATGTTATAACAGCTGTAATAATGAACATGAATCTGCTGGTCATAGATTTCTATAAATAATAATCCAGTGCTCCAAGAAATGATCATTAATGTCACTTGTGCATCATTTTGTTGTGTTTAAGTGTATTTACATAAGTGGCAATTAATGTTTATTTTATGTATACATTATTTTCACTGCTATTGTAGGTTTATGGATTGTAGTGTGTTGCTCTGCGCGCTGTAACACCGGGCCAGCGCCATTGAGCGAGCACTCATAGGCGCTTTTTAATTCATTTTAATATTTTTTTTTTACATTAATAATAATTAAAATGTATTAAACATCAAACATTTCATGAATTTTAATGTTATAAAAATGAGAAAATATATTTGATGCGTTTATTTCTCTCACATTCTCTCTCGGGGTATCTCATGTGCCAGTGAATATTTATAATACTCTGTGGAGTAAAGCTCTGACGTCGCTAGCGATCTCCTCCTTCTCATCCACCACCAGTGTTCAGCATCCACCAAAGTGCCCCACCACGCACCAGCTTACTGGTACGATCTGAGTAGATATGGTGATGTTTACGAGGCCAATGGGTGAATTTGGGCGCCTCTACACTTTTCCCAAAGACATCCTGGGATTTTTAGCGACCACAGAGAGCCTCGCTTTAACGTCTCATCCATAAGACGGTGCTTTTTGACAGTATAGTGTCCCCCGTCAATAGACTGGGGTGTTTGGGCCCACGCAGAACACAGGGTAAAGCGCCCCCTGCTGGCCACACTAACACCTCTCCCAGAAGCAACCTATTTTTTCCCCAGGTCATCAATCCATCCATCCAGGTACTAACCAGACTCATTCATTCATTCATTCATTCATCTTCTACCGCTTTATCCGATCTTCCCTCGGGTCACGGGGAGTCCTGTGTCTATCTCAGGCGTCTATGGGCATTAAGGCAGGATACACCCTGGATGGAATGCCAACCCATCACACACACACACACACACACACACACATTCATACACTAGGGGCAATTTTCCAAGGTGCCAATCAACCTACCGTGCATGTTTTTGGACCGGGAGGAAACCAGAGAACCCGGAGAAAAAACCTCCTTGAGGCACGGGGAGAACATGCACAAACTCCACACACACATGACCGAGACGGGAATCGAACCCGGATCCTGGCGGTGTGAGGCGAATGTGCTAACCACTAAACCACCGTGCCTCTTAAACAGACTCAATCCTGCTTATCTTCTATTATGCAACCAGGATACAGGATGACATGGCAATTAGGAGAACCCACTCAAATACAGTATCTGCTGTAATCATTGTGTAATATTGTGTGTTTGCTGTCCAGTGTGTGTTAGTGTTTATTTATATGATGGCAGATTGTGCGCACGCTGCTGATTTTGTCTCGCTCTGCCCCGCATATTGTGCTCGGTGCTATCCGGGCTTTAGGACCCAGACAGAGTCGCACCTTCACCCCCGAAGCCCCCCTCCCCCCCCCCCCCCCGCCCCAAGCCCACCCCCACGTGCACACACTAAATCTCTTTTTAAAAATCCTTATTCCAACTTTTCCACTCCCACAGACGCGCGCACGCACAACACGGCTACGTGCGGCGGGTCATGTCGGCGCTCTCGAGCTGTGGATAAAGACGCTCACGAGCCGGGGCGGGACGGTCGGGAGAAGGCGCGAGCATGGCGGTGGTGGTGCGCGTGTGCCTGTGCGTCACGCTCGCGCTCGCGGTCCGCTGCCAGTACGAGCAGTACAGCGCGGAGAATTTCCCGCACGCGGACCTGATGCCGCTGGACTCGGCGTACGGGCTCGCGCTGGAGCGGTACGGCGCGCGGGACTGGGCGGAGAGCGCGCGCTACCTGGAGCTGAGCCTGCGCCTGCACCGGCTGCTGAAGGAGAGCGAGGCGCGATGCAGCCTCGCGTGCGCGCGCGACACGCCGCGCGACGCCGAAACCGGGAGCGGCGCGAGCATGCGGGTCATCGGGCACGTCCTCGCGCGCGCGGCGTGCACGAGAAAGTGCAAGGCGGACATGCCCGTGTTTTCCAAAACGTACCCCAAACCAGAAACTCTGCAGGCCTTTGGCACGAGGATACCGTACCGTTATTTACAATTCGCTTATTATCAGGTAAACACTACATAACCGGTTATAACGTGTTATAGAGCGGAATGAGGGATTATTATTATTATTATTATTATTATATAAAGATAAAATCTGACTGCGAATGGAACGTGAATACACTTTGATAAATCACGTGTGTGTGTGTGTGTGTGTGTGTGTCATGCATTATAGTCTTCTGCCCCATGACGTGTAGATGTAAAGTATCAGATGTGTGCCCTCTGTAGGACTGGAGTGAGGGGTGTGTTTAAATGCCACGTCCACATGTACACCTCTATTACAACGCGCACACACACACACACACACACACACACACACACACACACACACACACTTCTTGTTGAGTAGTGTAATTCTTGAGCACAATGCTTCGATTCATCAGTGGAGAGGAAAAGGAAGTGAAGGCACCTCACCATTTTGAGCTTCTAAAGCTCAAATCTGCCCAAGCACAGGATAATAATAATAATAATAATAATTAATAATAATAATAATAATAATAATAATGTTTTCTTTTTTTATTAGAAGTAATATTCCTAATTAATATTCTATTAATCGAGCATGCATTGTTCTTTTTAAAAATTACTCCCAAAAAAAAACATATCAACAATAATAAACTTTTATGTATTATGTATAACTAGTAAATAGTGTATTATGGCTGATATGGGATTGTAAAAAGTTAAAATTTATGAAAGAGTGAGGGGAAAAAAAAACACTTGGGAATTTTTAAGGTTAAAACTAATCCCAGTCAGTATGATGTTTTTGTTTACGTTTACAGATCCAGAAAAACGTACATTTTTGTCACATTCATATTCTCAGGGGCCTGATTGTGTGTGTGTGTGTGTGTGTATGGGGGGTTGATGGGGGGGCGGGCGATGGGTGGAGAGTGGCAGTTTGGTGTGACTGGAACTGGATCCGTATGATCAGCTGGTGATTCTGGGGTTAAAAATGACAAGTAATTGGTTGAAATTAAAGATCAAAAACAAGTCCCGTGTTCACAAAGTGTACATGAGCTTTTCTTCCCTGTTAGAAAAAAAAAAGTTTATTTCTTATAAGCTTGAACTTTTCTTTTCTTTTGAAATCCCATATTGGCCTTCAAAGTTTATTTCTCCGTTTTAACTTTGTAGTAATTAAGGTCATTAAAATATGCAGAGGTGGCACGGTGGCGTAGTGGTTAGCACGTTCGCCTCACACCGCCAGGGTCCGGGTTCGATTCCCGTCTCGGCCATGTGTGTGTGGAGTTCTCCCCGTGTCTCAGGGGGTTTTTCTCCGGGTTCTCCAGTTTCCCCCTCAGTCCAAAAACATGCACGGTAGGTTGATTGGCACCTTGGAAAATTGTCCCTAGTGTGTGAATGTGTGTGTGTGAGTGTGTGTGTGTGTGCCCTGCGATGGGTTGGCATTCCATCCAGGGTGTATCCTGCCTTAATGCCCATAGACGCCTGAGATAGACACAGACTCCCCGTGACCCGAGGAAAAATCGGATAAAGCGCTAGAAGATGAATGAATGAATGAAAATATGCAGAACTAGCATGTTCGAATGGCTTTGCTAATATCCAACCTTTCCACATAAACATCACAGCACAGTGAAATTCTTTCTTTGCATATCCCGGCTTGTTTTAGAAGCCCCGGAGCCCCAGGCTCAGAGATACGGCGCCCCCTTGGAGCACACAGAGCGTTAAGGGCTTTGCTCAAGGACCTAAGAATGACAGATTGGTGATACCGGGGCTCGAACCACTGACCTTCCGATCACTGGCCCAGTGCTTTATACCACTGAGATACACCACCCTAACATTAGTTACAGATGGCCAGATGTTCGGTTTGGTGGTTCTTTGGGTTTTTTAACACAGATTCTGTGTGTGAATAAATTGTTTAAATATTCAAATGTAATCCAGTATCTTGATTTGTGTGTGTGTGTGTGTGTGTGTGTGTGTAGATGAATAATCTGGAGAAAGCTGTATCAGCAGCACACACGTATCTCCAGCGTAACCCGAACGACCCGCTTATCTCCAAAAACATGAACTTTTATAAAAGTCTGTTTGATGTTGAAGATTTCTTATTGGACCAGGAGGAAAAAAAACACGAGGTAACGCACGCACGCTTTAATTCACTACAAACTTACAGAGTTTAATGACGGAGGAGAAATGATTTTATTGAAACAGATTTAATGATGATGATGATGTAATGATGATGATGTAATGATGATGTGATGATAATGATGTAATGATGATGTGATGATAGTGATGTAATGATGATGTGATGATGTAATGATGATGATGTGATAAAGATGATGATGTTGTAATGATGATGATGTGATAAAGATGATGATGGTGTATGATGATGATGATGATGATGAATGAGATGATGATGATGATGATAATGATGATGATGATGATGCTGTTGTAATGATGATGATGATGATGATGATGTAATGATGATGATGATAAAGCTGATGATGTTGTATGATGATGATGATATGATGATGCTGATGCTGATGTGATAAAGATGATGATGATGATGATGATGATGATGATGATGATGATGATGATGGTAGGTGGATGTGATGTACTAATCTGCTTTTCGTGGTCTTTCTCTCAGACCCTTTTTCTGAAAGCGGTGTTGTTGTATAACGCCGGCGACTTCAGCAGGTCGGCCGCCATGATGGAGGAAGTGTGTGTGGAGTATTTAAGCGCTTATGATGAGTGTCTTTCAGCGTGTGAGGGATCGTACGAGGTACAAGAGGTCAAAGATTTTTACCACACGCTGGCAGGTTAGTAACGCTCTGTGTGTGTGTGTGTGTGTGTGTGTGTGTGTGTGTGTGTGTGTGTGTGTGTATTAGGGCTGTAGCTATCGGATATTTTGGTATGGTAGTATTTAACCACTTGTTCCAGTGATGAAATGAATAATCAAATAAAAAG
>JACRUU010000007.1:1981296-2014392 GCA_030449085.1 Kryptopterus vitreolus
TTTATTTATGAATTACATTTGATGATTTACATTAATTACTAAATTAAAACCGGTTTTACGAGGTTTGGAGAGGCAGTGGTTAAGGTGTTGGCCCCTGGACCAGACGATCATGGGTTCAAACCCCACAACCACCCTTGTTGGCCCCTGAGCAAGGCCCTTAACTGCTGTAAATGTAAATACAATCAACTTTACACTTTGTTGATGGTTTTTTTTTTTTTTAAGTTAAAAGAGTGCAAAAAGGAAGAAGTGCTAGTTGAGGTGTTTCTGGGAATAGACAAGTGTTTTCTGTGTTTACCTTTGGATTTTGCATCCTTTTCTTTTCTACCACAATAACTTCTATTGTAATTTTCTATGTCAGTTCAGTAGAGTAGAATATAAAGTGTGAATCCTGTCCAGTCTCTTACAATCAATATCACACTTACAGTAATGTGGAATTTCATTCATTCATTCATTCATTCATCTTCTAGCGCTTTATCCGATCTTCCCTCGGGTCACGGGGAGTCTGTGTCTATCTCAGGCGTCTATGGGCATTAATGCAGGATACACCCTGGATGGAATGCCAACCCATCGCAGGGCACACACACACACACACGTTCACATTCACACACTAGGGACAATTTTCCAAGGTGCCAATCAACCTACCGTGCATGTTTTTTGGACCGGGGGAGGGGAAAAACCGGAGAACCCGGAGAAAAAACCCCCTGAGGCACGGGAAAAAGAGAGAAAAACAAACAAACATGCACAAAAACTCCACACACACATGACCGAGACGGGAATCGAACCCGGATCCTGGCCGGTGTGAGGCGAACGTGCTAACCATTAAACCACCGTGCCCCTAATGTGGAATTTGTGCTGTTAAAATTCATAAATGCCATAAATTCTGTCTTGTGCATTTTCAGTCATTATGCAAAATAATACATTTATCCTGTTTACATGGTTATGCGGTGCACGTTTGTTTAGTGGTTAGAACATTCGCCTCAACACCTCCAGGGTCGGGGTTCGATTCCCGTCTCGGCCATGTGTGTGTGTGGAGTTTGTGCATGTTCTCCCCGTGTCTCAGGGGGTTTTTCTCTGGTTTCCTCCCCCGGGTCCAAAAACATGCACGGTAGGTTGATTGCCACCCTGGAAAATTGTCCTTAGTGTATAAATGTGTGTGTGTGTGTGTGTTGTGTGTGTGTGTGTGGTCTGTGTGTGTGTGCCCTGTGATGGGTTGGCATTCCATCCAGGGTGTATCCTGCCTTAATGCCCATAGACGCCTGAGATAGGCACATTCATTCATTCATTCATTTTCTACCGCTTTATCCGATCTTTCCCTCGGGTCACGGGGAGTCTGTGCCTATCTCAGGCGTCTATGGGCATTAAGGCAGGATACACCCTGGATGGAATGCCAACCCATCGCAGGGCACACACACACACATTCACACACACACATTTCATACACTAGGGACAATTTTCCAAGGTGCCAATCAACCTACCGTGCATGTTTTTGGACCGGGGGAGGAAACCGGAGAACCCAGAGAAAAACCCCCCTGAGACACGGGGAGAACATGCACAAACTCCACACACACACATGACCGAGACGGGAATCGAACCCGGACCCTGGCGGTGTGAGGCGAACGTGCTAACCACTACGTGGAGATAGGCACAATCAATCAATAATTTTATTAACAGGGGAGATTTTGAGAGAAATGTAAATAATTATAACATTTATAACAATTATAACATACAATTATACAATGTATTATAAAGTATTATAAACAGGAAAGTATTCATTCATGCTACATAGAAAACGTGCGATTTTTTTTTTTTTCGCGATTAAACGAGTTATCTCATGGCAATCGTGCGACTAATCGCGATTAAATATTTTAATCTATTGACAGCTTGACAGCTTGACATATATATATATATATATATATATATATATATATATATATATATATATATATATATATATAAATATATACACACATATAAAATTGTAAATAATTGCGAATAATTATATTCTCGCCGCACAAGTATTTTGAGGAGTTCACCACCAGATCTTGTCCCACACTTTACTCACTTTCGTTGGGTCCCCCGGGATTGCAGGTCTCTAGTGCCAGGAATCCCTCAAATCCTGAAATAATAACCGAGGCGTATTTAGAAGACAACAAATATATCAATAATCTGAAAATATCTTTAGACTGTAATAAAGCCATTTCTATGTTAATGATAAAATAAGGGAGATTAATGATAGAATAAGGAACTTCCTCCGTCTGGGACTGATCCTATAATATTCATTCATTCATTCATTTTCTACCGCTTTATCCGATCTTCCCTCGGGTCACGGGGAGTCTGTGTCCTATCTCAGGCGTCTATGGGCATTAAGGCAGGATACACCCTGGATGGAATGCCAACCCATCGCAGGGCACACACACACATTCACACACATTCACACACACACACACTTTCAGGGACACAGGGCAATTTTCCAAGGTGCCAATCAACCTACCGTGCATGTTTTTGGACCGGGGGAGGAAACCGGAGAACCCGGAGAAAACCCGGAGGAAAACCCCCTGAGGCACGGGGGAGAACATGCAAACTCCACACACACATGGCCGAGACGGGGAATCGAACCCGGATCCTGGCGGTGTGAGGCGAACGTGCTAACCACTAAACCACCGTGCCCCCTTTATTATTATAAATAATTCGTCTTTCTGATTATGAAAATGAATATTAAAGTAATTCAAGTATTGCATTTATATATATATATATATATATATATAGATATATATATATATATATATATATATATATATATATATCCATATGCCATTTGCTCCAGGGTCCAACCTCACAACACCCCAATCCAAAGTCCAGTCAATACCTTAATAACAAGGGCACCACCTCCCCCCATATCCCCTAATTTAACTATCTAAAGGAATTCAACAAGGGTACTCAACAAGGATTCCCGCCTCTGAATATTTGTATAGTTGTTATTTATACATTTGTGTATACAATACACAAATCGTAGCTCTGTGTTTAAGGCATTGGGCTCTGGACTGGAATGTTCAATTCCCACCACCACCACCAAGCGGCCACTAGAGGGCCCTTGAGCAAGACCCTCAACCCACAAACTGCTCAGTTGTAAGTTGCTGTGGATAAGGGTGAAAATGTGAAAATGAAAATGTGATAAAAATACTGTAAATTACTTCAACGTCTGTAATTTGAGACCGAAGAGTTGCTGCTTTAATGAATCTCTGAATTTATTCTTTTCCAGATCCAGATACGTCAGTGAAGAGTTTAATTTCAGCGCTGAAATCAGAGCGGAACAGCTTTCGTCCGAGATGTCACAACCATCTAATCTGCAGGGAGAAAATGACACGCATTTGTTCAGGATACAAAGAACTTCATCATTTTTATAAATAGTAACTGAATAAAGTCAATAGGGCAGTGCTGCATCGATTTCCAGGCAAGGCTCTTCAACGAGGCCCTTATGTCTCTTTATTCCAAGGGTAATATGTAAATAATATGTGTGATATTTAAAGAGGTCATTGTCTGTTTATAAATGTTTGATATGTGGCCCATCCATGTCCAAAATGATGTACATTTTCCAGTTTTGCAAATGTTTATTTGTGCCACAATTTATCAAATCATGGTGTAAACGACATATTTTTGGAATCAGGATTACAGAATTACATTGGATTTGACCAAGGATTGAGGATATAGAAGAGATCTACCAAGTTTCATGAAGATATCTTGCTACGTTCAGGAGTTATAGCCATTTTTTGTCAATGTGGCCCCGCCTACTTCGAACTTTAAGGCAAGCCTTTGCAATGGTGAGTCGAAAGTTCAATGTTGTTTTTTTTCCCGATAATTATTGATATCTACTGAACATTTCCACACTGCTTTTAATAAACAAAGTGAATCTTGCAGGATAAAACCGCCAATGAGGATTTTCTCCCGTTTGACCCACAGATTCCAGGAAAATATAAAATGTTTGAGTGTGCGATACATTTTCTGTGAGCTACGACCAAAATTGTACGAAGATTTTTTTTTTGGATTAATATGAGATCTGTCCAAGTGTCATGTCTGTAGGACTTATGGTTTGGTCTGCACGATCAAATTTTCGGGGCGTAATAAAAATAATAATAATAATCACTACAATAGCGTTTCAGCACTACATGCTTGAACCCCTAATACTCTATAACGGTTTGGAGAGAAAGCATGAGACGTGAAGAAAGGAGGTGGTGGTTTAGTGGTTAAGGTGTCAGCCTCTAGACCAGAAGATTGCAGGTTCAAACCCCACAACCACTAAGCTACCACTAGTGGGCCCTTAACCTTCATTTGCTAAGTTGAAAGTCGCTCTGGATAAGGGCATCTGCCAAATGCCACAAATGTAGAACGCATAAACGGCAAGAAAAGGAGATGAAATGGTATTATTGTTGCATTATATAATACAAATATAACAGGGCAAAGTATACATATTTATATTCTTACTCAATATAGGTAAATACTAAAATAGCATGTGTGTCAGTGTGACTATTCTGAGCATATTGCCTAATATAAAGTTCTATAAGTCATAAAGATGATCTTACCTCAGAACCTTCAGTTTACAGTGACGATTCTTCAGTACAGCAGAGAAACACTTCACTCCCGAGTCCCTGAGTTTATTCGCAGACAGATCCAGTTCTCTCAGGTATAAAGGGTTTAATCTCAGAGCCGAAGTCAGAGCATCACAACCTTCGTCTGAGATCTCGCAATTGCTCAAACTGCAGGGAGATGGTGACACTCGTCACTCAGACATGTTCAGACTGTTTTGTTAAAAGGACATTAGACAGTGGATGTTTGAAAGACCTTGGTTTGATTAACGAGATATTTTTTTGTAGGACAGAATTAATATAACTTTTAAACAGTGCCCTTCAGTGACTCAGAGCAGACATGAAGTTTTCTCGCCAAGCAGTTGGTCCTACAGTTGATGGACAAACATACCATCAGATCTTAAGCCTTCCAACCATCTGGTCTGGGCTCTGAGTGGTGACATGTTACATAGGGCGCCCCACTATACCAGACCTGTGTATATGACCATGAACGAACATCACTAGGAGTGGCTAGTAATCCCTTCTCCTCATGCTCTGATTTGCCTAATTACAGAAACACCTGGACTCAACCTAGTGCTCAGGTACTTGGCTGGGGAACCCACTTTGAGACAAGTCGTCTTGATTCCTTGCCTGCTACCTCAACCTCAGCCCGGGTTTGGCTTATTTTTATTGGCAGTCCAGGGGCTATACTGTAGTTGCAGTCCTCATGAACTCGCTTCCAGTCATTGGAAATTTAGCCTGGACAACCAGATTTACCTGCAAAAGAGGAACTTCTAGAAGTATAGCTCACTTTGAAGGAATGGAAGTTCTGGGTGGGAGGACCCGGATGTTCCCTTCTTGGTCTGGATGGACCATTGCAAGTTCCACAAACAATGAAATGACTCAACCCGGGTCAGGCCCAGTGGAGACTCTTCTTTGGAAGGTTTACTCTTACCCCATGTTTGAGGCCCATGCTGCCTTCTTAGCTGTGCTACTTTTGGATTTATGGACTGTTCTTCTGACTTTCTATTCCCAACTGGCTTTTGTCGACACCTTCTCTACAACATCAGAAGGATTCCACCTTCGTTTCTATCCATACATGGATCTTCCTACCTCAGAAATCTCCTCATCACCTCCCGTAGCGCACCATCGCTGTCCGAGAGCGTCTAGCACTGCTCGCCTGCTTCCACCTTCTCTCAGGGGAAGAGCTAAAGATCAGCTCAAGGCTCTTCTTCTCTGTTCTGGTACCGAGGTGGTGGAATGAACTTCCCCTGGACGTCCCAATAACAACAACTTCATCTTCAAAACCACGACTGAAGACCCCGATCTCTTCCAACAACATCCCATAATAACACTTCTTCCTCCTCACTGTCCAGGAAACCATGCTGTAAATGTAAACTCTGTTTTGCTGGAATGGGACTTAAACACTGCTCAGACACTGATTCCAGGCCAGCTGGAACAATAACTAGAACTATGCATGCTCTCCTGGATTCTGTGTAACTGACACCTGAAACTCCTAGTGCTTTCAAAAGCAATTCAAGTGGAGATCTGGCACTCTTTTTTTTTACTTTTATTAAAAAATAATGACGCATCAACTTCTTACAACTTACAGGTCATGTGACATTCTTACCTCAGTATCTCCAGTTTGCAGTGAGGATTCCGCAACACAGCAGAGATAAACTTCACTCCCGCAACCCTGAGTTTATTATTGGACAAGTCCAGTTTTCTCAGGTAGGAGGGGTTCGATGTCAGAGCCTTATACAGAGCAGCACAGCTTTCATCTGAGACATTACAATCATACAACCTGCAGGAAGGCAATCACACTCGTCACTCTCTCTTTATATGATCTGCATGGATTATTTATGAATAAGAATAGTTTCTTTTATATTAGATTTGCATAACAGACTTTGACTCATGTCGACATCTAGACGTATCTGATTGGACGTCGCTACACGTCCATCATCCTGTCCATCACTGCTGCAAACAGGAGAGGGCTCAGAGTCGATCCCATCCTCCAGACTGTCGTTCCTACAATGTCCTCAATGTCCTCATACATACCTCTCCTGGAACCTCATACATACCTCTCCTGGAACCCTGTCATACGCTTTCTCTCGATCCACAAACACACAATGCAACTCGTCCTGACCTTCTTCATGCTTGTCCACCAACATCCTCAAAGAAAATATCGCATCCGTAATGCTCTTCCTCGGCATGAGACCTACTCTTTCTCCATTTTAATCCACTGCAGGTCTTCACATCTCCCTTACTCTTAAAAATGACTACCAGCAAACTCCTCTATTCCACTTCCACAGGCATCATCATCTCACCTTCCAACATCCTGTTTAACAATCTGGATACAAACTCCACTGCCATCTCTCCTAAACATCAACACACTTCTACTGGAACGTCATCCGGTCCAACCTTTTGGACTTTCCTTTTCTTCGTCCTTTTAATATCTACTCTCACTTCCTCCTTCCTGCTTCACCATCTCCACATCAATCATTGTCCTCCTTCATCAGCCAGCCATCACCTTCTCATCACACACTCTCCTCACCAGCCACCACATTTCCATCCGCATCCGTTATCGCTCTAACGTGCAGCACATCCTTCCCAGCTCCCTGCCTTTACTCCTCCATTACCGTCCATCTTCCCCCCGACAGATCCTCATATTCCTTCTCTTTATCCACATCCCTCTTCACCTCTTTATACTCCTGCCTGCTTTTCTCATTCCTCTTTCTCCGGAACTTCCTCATTCTATAATGAACTCGTAATGGCATCGGTCGTTACTGTCACGGAGAACGTGTCCCATCATGGAGCAGGTCATGTGACGCTCCGAGAGATATTACCTGAGTTTCTCTAGTTTACAGAGAGGGTTCTTCAGTACATCAGAGAGACGCTTCACCCCCGAGTCTCGCAGTTTATTCGCAGATAGATCCAGTTCTCTCAGGTGGGAGGGGTTTGATATCAGCGCCGAAGCCAGAAAAGCACAGCCTTCATCCGAGACTTCACAATAACACAAACTGTAAAAAAAAACAACAACAAACAAATAAAGACGACCCTTAATTCAGGAGGTCAGAAACACCACCACATGACATTTAATTAAACAAATCAACAGATTTTTAATTTGATTAAGAAAATGGACATTGTTAGTGAATTATTTAATGCCAGATTTAATGCCAGAATGATCAGAAAATATATCTTAATATATCTTGCAAAAAAAATAAATAAATACAATTTCCACACAGGGGCACGGTGGCGTAGTGGTTAGCACATTCGCCTCACACCGCCAGGATCCGGGTTCGATTCCCGTCTCGACCATGTGTGTGTGGAGTTTGTGCATGTTCTCCTCGTGTCTCAGGGGGTTTTTCTCCGGGTTCTCCGGTTTCCTCCCCCGGTCCAAAAACATGCACGGTAGGTTGATTGGCACCTTGGAAAATTGTCCCTATAGTGTATGAATGTGTGTGTGTGTGTGTGTGTGTGTGTGTGTGTGTGATGGGTTGGCATTCCATCCAGGGTGTATCCTGCCTTAACGCCCATAGACGCCTGAGATAGACACAGACTCCCCGTGACCCGAGGGAAGATCAGGATAAAGCGCTAGAAGATGAATGAATGAATGAATGAATTTCCACACATGAAACTAAAGTGAAATGTCTGTCACCTCCTGCATCTTAAATATAGCAATTGGCAAAAATATCAAATAGTAAAATTTAGATATCTGTTCTGGATTTACAGCCTTTCTATTTTACGTTTTATTTGTCATATGTACACAGTGTTGGAAATGTTATTTTGGAAATATAATAGACAAAAGTAAAGTTCATAAAATAGTAGTTCATAGTAGTTCATAAATAGTGTAACTTTTCAATGATTTTATAAAAGTAACTGATTTCATTTGTCCACTAGGTGGCGCTTACTGAAATGAACATTCTACAGAACAAAAAACAAATTCAAACCCTCGGAAAAAGTAGGTTATATTTTTCGGGGGGTCTTTTGTATCCGTTAACATTTTCAAGAGTAACTGTACTTTAATTAGACGTTTTTTTTTCACAGTAATGAATTACTGTTACTTTTATTGTTTTGTAATTAAATTACGTAATGCCGTTACATGTAACTCCGCAGCACGGATGTATGCAAGGATGGCAATTTAAAGGTAAGCTTTGGGACGACTGCAGAAAATGAAGCAAATGATTGTTAAAAAGTATTTCACTGCAGCTCCGTTAGTTTCCCTGTGAAGGAAAGAATGATCAACTTACCTGAGTAACTTCAGTTTACAGAGAGGGTTCTTCAGTACAGCAGAGAGACGCTTCACCCCCGAGTCTCGCAGTTTATTCGCAGATAGATCCAGTTCTCTCAGGTGGGAGGGGTTTGATATCAGCGCCGAAGCCAGAAAAGCACAGCCTTCATCCGAGACTTCACAATAACACAAACTGTAAAAAAAAACAAAACAACAACAAACAAATAAAGACGACTCTTAATTCAGGAGGTCAGAAACACCACCACATGACATTTCATCAAACAAATCAACAGATTTTGATTTGATTAAGAAAATGGACATTTTTAGTGAATTTTTTAATGCCAGATTCTATCAGAAAATATATCTTAATATATCTTGCAAAAAAATAAAAAATTAAATAAAAGTCAAATTTCCACACATTAAACTAAAGCGAAATGTCGGTCACCTTCTGCATCTTAAATATAAGATTAAATATAGCAATTGGCAAAAATCTAAAAGAGTAATTGACAATAATTTAGATTTCTAGCCTTTCTATTTGACGTTTTATTTGTCATATGTACACGAGGTTATTTTGAAAATGTAATAGATTACAAATTAGTTCATAAGTACTGTAACTTTTCAATGATTTTATAAAAGTCAAGTAACTGATTACTTTTTGATTACTTTCATTTGTCCACTAGGTGGCGCTTACTGAAATGAACACTCTACAGAAAAAAATAATAAATTCAAACCCTGGGAAAAAAGTATGTGATATTTTTCGGGGGGTCTTGTATTTGTATTCGTTAACATTTTCAAGATTTAATTAGACGTTTTTTTCTCAGTAATGAATTACTGTTTCTTTTACATTTACATTTATGGTATTTGGCAGACGCTCTTATCCAGAGTGACTTATAACTGAGCAATTGAGGGTTAAGGGCCTTGCTCAAGGGCCCACGAGTGGCAGCTTGGTGGTGCTGGGATTTGAACCTGCGATCTTAACCACTGAGCCACCACTACTATTACACTTTTATTATCTTGTAATTAAATTACGTAACGCCGTTACATGTAACTCAGGGGACACGGTGGCTTAGTGGTTAGCACGTTCGCCTCACACCTCCAGGGTCCGGGTTCGATTCCCGTCTCGGCCATGTGTGTGTGGATTTAAAACAATTGCAATTTACATGCATATGTGGAATATCAGTATCTCTGCGGTTATGTTATTAACGTGTGATTAACGCAGTGTGCGCTACTATGTGAGTGATCTGCTCAGAAATAAATAAATAAACAAACGTTCAGTGCATCCACTCACGCTTCCTAAATTTCCCCCCAATGACGCCCCATAGCTGCGCATTCACAACAGGTACGATCTCCTCACTACATTAGCGTATATTACCGTATGGAACCTTACGCAAGCGCATCGCATTCCCAAATCCGTATTACTGCAATAAAGCGCATTTTTACTGAACGCAATAAAGCGCTTCCGTATAACCTAAACACCGTATCACCAGTTTATATGGAAAAGCAACCGGAACACAATTCTTAAAGGAGCCACGTCCCATATTTTACACTTCAAACCAACACTAAACAAATAACATTGTCATTAACAAGAAACTCATATTTAAATAATAATTTCCAGAATAAAATAAATATTGAGAGATTTTGAGTGAAATTTTTATATAATTATAACATAAGTTAGTTACAGTGTTACAAACATGAAAAGTATTCATTTATGCTACATTGAAAACGTGCGATTAATCAGGCGTTAACTGGCGGCAAATCGTGCGATTAATCGCCATTAAATATTTGCATTGATTGACAGCTGTAATAATAAAAGAGAGTTCCACAAAGACAGGTTTGTCGTGTTTTACGTGCAAGTCATGTGATAATCTTACTTAAGTGTTTCCAGTTTACACTGAGGATTCTCCAGGACAGCAGAGAGACACTTCGCTCCGGTATCCCGGGGTTTATTGTTCGACAGATTCAGTTCTTTCAGGTGTGAGAGGTTTGATCTCAGGGCTGAAATCAGAGCCGTACAGCCTTCATCCGGGACGCCACAATAATTTATCCTGCCAAAAGACAACATAACATGAAACCAATTGCAAGTGTTAGTGTTAACACTAAACACGTCTTACTGAGGAGCAAGTCATATGATAAGATAATCTTACATCAGTTTCTCCAGTTTGCAGTGAGGATTCTGCAGTAAAGCACAAAGGCTCTGAATTCCTGCATCATGGAGTTCATTCCCAGACAGTTTCAGCACTTTCAGGTGTGACGGGTTTGATCTCAGAGCCGAAGTCACGGCAACACAACCTTCATCCGGGACGCCAGCAAAACCTAAACTGCAGAGACACACACACACACACACACACACACACACAAAAAACAATTATCGACCTTATATTCAACCCTCTACTGCACAACGTCACAACAAGTCTAGTCACGTTTTTGCAATCTAGAAAAATAGTTCAAATAAAAGTATCAAAGAACAATCCTATAAAGTCTGGGCGTCAGAATCCAGAATCATTTGAGGGCGGGACTTTCTTTTCTGACACACGGTGTGAGGACAAGGTATTTTACATTTACATTTGCAGCATTTGGCAGACGCCCTTATCCAGAGCGACTTACAAGTGAGCAATTGAGGGTTAAGGGCCTTGCTCAAGGGCCCACAAGTGGCAGCTTGATGGTTGTGGCACCATAACCACTGGTCTACCACCTCCCTACATTTTACATTGGAAAACTTATTTACATCGCAATGAACTTGTCTTAACTAATGGCTCACATTTTGTAAAGCTTTAATCTTTCTTTTTGGGATCTGTGATGTCATTGGTTTCTTTTGTACCATTGTTTCACAACGTGGCCCCCCGTAGGCAACAAAATGTATCTCTGTTTCGTCGAAAAAAAAAAAGGTTTTCATCAATAAAATATACCCAAAATGAACCCCATGATAAATAAATAAATAATGTGGATATATTTGTATAAACATTTTAGTCAAGATGTGCTTGTCAGTCCGTTATAAATTAACTGTCAGTGACGTTCACAACATACACATACAAGTTTTATAAAAGAAATATGAATTTTTAATGATACATTGCTTTTGTAAAATTATACCCTGTTTGCAAGGTTACTTTGGAAATGTAATAGATTACAGATTATAAATGATTCTATAATAAATATAAGAAGTAATGTAACATTATAAAAGTAAAGTAAGTCATTACTTTTGATTACTTTTATTCGTCCACAAGGGGGCACTCTATGAAAATATCAGAAGCCAATTGTTGCTGGGGTTGGTCTTTAATATTTTCCAAAGTCACTGTTTAACTGTATCGAATTACGTTGTAATTATATTACGTCACACCGTTACACGTAACACATTACTCCCCAACTGGCTTTTGGTTGCTATTGCAAACACTGAGAACATAAAAACTCCATAACTCCCTACTTTCTCCCTCCACCACTGCTCGTAATCTCGGGGTAACTATAGACAATCAATTATCTTTCTCTTCCCATATTGCTAATGTTTCTCGCTCTTGTCGTTACCTTCTCTACAACATCAGAAGGATTCGACCGTTTTTATCCACACAGGCTGCTCAGGTCCTGGATCAGTCTCTTGTCATCTCCAGACTGGACTACTGTAACTCTCTGCTGGCAGGTTCTGCCTCTGAACGCTATTCGTCCACTGCAAATGATTCAAAATGCAGCTGCGCGACTCGTGTTCAACCTGCCTAAATTCTCTCGCACTACCCCACTACTGCGCTCGCTCCACCCACTCCACCCACACTACCCCACTACTGCGCCCTGCGCTCCACCCACACTACCGCACTACTACTGCGCTCGCTCCACTGGCTTCCTGTAGCTGCTGCACGCATCAGATTCAAAACACTGACGCTCGCCTACAAAGCCAAAAATGGATCTGCACCATTCTTACCTCCGCAAACCTCATCACCTCCCGTACTGCACCTCGCTGCCTGAGAGCGTCCAGCACTGCTCGTCCTGGTTCCACCGTCTCTCAGGGTAAAAGGTAAGACCAGCTCAAGGCTCTTCTCTGTTCTGGCACCGATGGTGGTGGAACGAACTTCCACTGGAGGTCCGAACAACGGAGACACTGTCTACATTCAAACGCCGACTGAAGACCTACCTCTTCCAACAACACCTATCCTAACATTCCTTTTATTCTCTTTTATCTCCCTCTGTCCAGAAATACATTATAAAAATTAAAAAAAGGCAACTGTCTATTCTTGTGTACTTGAGTTTGTATTTAACCTTTCTTGAATAAATCTTATCCTTAGATCGAGACCTAAAGCACTTCCTGTACGTCGACCCTGGATAAGGGTGTCTGCTTAAATACCGCAAATGTAAATGTAAATGTAAAAACTGTCCATCCAAAAAAAAAGAGACATGGAGAGTTTCAACGGGTGCTTCTTTCTTTATTTAGCTCATTAAGAGCGCCATTGAGAGTCCGCCGTAAAACTAGATAAAAAACAAAACAATAAACCAACGAATACACAAAGATTTACCATATATTTCACTACAAAATGACCAAACAAAAAGCAGAACTCAACAAGCAAACGTATACAAATACCGTAAATTCTGGACTATAAAGCGCAAAAAATCTGCTCTAAAAAAAAAACCCAAAAAAATCATAAATAAGCCGCACCTGCATACAAGCCGCATCCGCTTTTGAATTGTAAATGTACATGTATGTACCTAAATAGATCCTTTCCTAACCTGTATTTTAACACGGTGTAACGGTGGACGCTGCACAGAGACGCGGAGATCCGGAATTCATACAAAACAGGATTTATTACGAATAAAGAACTCAGGCCAGACGCCGCTCATAGGGAGCCTTGCGGAGCTTGCGCTGCGCGCCCGTGGTACCGGGAGTAAAATACCGGAGACAAGACTTGCAGAAGTCCGTGAATCGGGAACGCAGACAAAGGTTAGGCGGCCGGGATAAACATATATCGAGCGTCCGGAGCGTCCGTGTCCGAGCGACGGGGATTGTAGGGTGAACCGGTCTTATATCGGGAGAGGGAAAATCAAGAACAACTTTGGCTGATTTGGTGCGTGTGCGTGTCTGTGTGTGTGTGTGTGTGTGTGTGTGTGGTGTGTGTGTGTGTGTGTGTGTGTGTGTTGTGTGTGTGTGTGTGTGCGTGTGTGTGTGTGTGTGTGTGCGTGTGTGTGTGTGCGTGTGTGTGTGTGTGTGTGTGTGTGTTGTGCGTGTGTGTGTGTGTGTGTGTGTGTGTGTGTGTGTGTGTGTGTGTGTGTGTGTGTGTGTGTGTGTGGGGAAAAGAGCAGGGAGGAGAGAGAGAGCACCGAGCAGCAACTTTGCTGATTAAAACGGGACAGAACCAAGAGAAAATAAGCGCTATTTACAGTATTTATCTTCATTTCTCCTGTGTGTGAAATGACGTCACCTTAACCTTGTAAAGATAGAGTTTGTCCTCCTTCTATCCGCTTCTACCCACTTATATCTGCTAAAGAGGAACTAGCGCATTCTTCTTCTTTGCATTTATTTTGTGTTAGTTTTGATTCTAATTCCGGTTAGAGCCCCTAGCGGTCAGGAAAAAATCTGCAGAATAGCCGCACCTTATTATTAGCCGCATGGTTCAAAACCTATGGAAAAAAGTAGCGGCTTATAGTCCAGAATTTACGGTACTAACGATATAAACAACACGCAATATAACGAGTGCAGGAAAAATTCAAACGCTATTTACTAAACCATTTATAACCGTTTACTAACAACACCGCCCCCTACTGCTCAAAGCACATAGCACACTCAAAACAATTGATCACAATCATGTGACTTAAAGTGATGATCTTACTTCAGCGTCTCCAGATGGCAGCGATGATTCTCAAGGACATTGGAGAGATACTTCACACCTGCATCCCTGAGATTATTATCGGACAGATCCAGCTCTCGCAGGTGTGTCGGGTTTGATCTCAAAGCTGACATCAGAGCAGCACAACCTTCATCTGAGACACCGCACTCACTCAACCTGAAGATACACAACGACACACGTCACTCCGGCCTCGAATCACTGTGGATAACTGTGGAATCATGTGATGTATCTACACCAGCTTAAAAGGCATTTAAACATTCATTCATTCATTCATCGTCTACCACTTTTATCCGATCTTCCCTTGGGTCACGGGGAGCCTGTGCCTATCTCAGGCGTCTATGGGCATTAAGGCAGGATACACCCTGGATGGAATGCCAACCCATCGCAGGGCACACACACACACACACACACACACACATTCATACACTAGGGACAATTTTCCAAGGTGCCAATCAACCTACCGTGCATGTTTTTGGACCGGGGGAGGAAACCGGAGAACCCGGAGAAAAAACCCCCTGAGACACGGGGAGAACATGCACAAACTCCACACACACATGGCCGAGACGGGAATCGAACCCGGACCCTGGTGGTGTGAGGCGAACGTACTAACCACTAGGCCACCGTGCCCCGGCATTTAAACAATTACATTAAAAATGTCACATATAGCTTGATGATATGCAAATTAAAACTATATAAATAATCTTTGTTTCTCTCAAGGGGCACGTTGGTTTAGTGGTTAGCACGTTCGCCTCACACCACCAGGGTCCGGGTTCGATTCCCGTCTTGGCCATGTGTGTGTGGAGTTTGTGCATGTTCTCCCCGTGCCTCAGGGGGTTTTTTTCTCCGGGTTCTCCGGTTTCCTCCCCCCCGGTCCAAAAACATGCACGGTAGGTTGATTGGCACCTTGGAAAATTGTCCCTAGTGTATGTGAATGTGTGTGTGAATGTGTGAATGTGAGTGTGTGTACCCTGCGATGGGTTGGCATTCCATCCAGGGTGTATCCTGCCTTAATGCCCATCGAGGGCATCTATTTTGCTACGTGAACTGGGATAATTACATCGAACCACTTTACCAACCGTATATCAGAGGACTCCCGCAAACCGCAACAGGATTTTCCACTTTTTCGTAATTAATATCGGGCCACGGGCTGTGCGCAAGGCTCGATGTTGAGCTCTGAATTGCTTTGTCAAATCACAAGGACACACTTGAAATTGGGTATTTACTTTGGTCATGGACAGATACAGTCCCACTTTGATAAGACAGTAGTAATTACAGCTTGCCCAAGACCCAAGACAGTTCCTGGGGAATCCTGGGGAAACAGCTCCTACAACTGAGCAATTGAGGGTTAAGGGCCTTGCTCAAAGGCCCACTAGTGGCAGCTTATGGAGTTATGGTGGTGGGGTTTGAACCTGTGATCTTCCGGTCCAGAGGCCAACACCGTAACCACTGGACTACCACCTCCCCTCACTTTTATATCCTCCTGACTAAAATAAGTTAAACTTACTTCAGTGTCTCCAGTTTACAGTCAGGATTCTCGAGTACAGAACAAAGAGGATTCACTCCGGAGTCTCTTAAAGTATTCCGGGACAGATCCAGCTCTCTCAGGTGTGACGGGTTTGATCTCAGAGCTGACATCAGAACAGCACAACCTTCATCGGATACACCGCAATCACACAACCTGCAGAGACACAACAAGGAATCTTAAACATGCCGTGAAACACATAACCGAGTCTATTTATTGTCGGTGTGTAGTTTCTCCGCCTCCAGTCTCATTGGATTGAAAATCTGCACCCCCACTCGCCCTTCTTGGAAATGATTGGACACTCCTGTATTAGTATTATTCATTCATTCATTCATCTTCTAGCGCTTTATCCGATCTTCCCTCGGGTCACGGGGAGTCTGTGTCTATCTCAGGCGTCTATGGGCATTAAGGCAGGATACACCCTGGATGGAATGCCAACCCATCGCCCATGCCAGGACACACACACACACACACACACACACATTCATACACTAGGGACAATTTTCCAAGGTGCCAATCAACCTACCGTGCATGTTTTTTTGGACCGGGGGAGGGGAAACCGGAGAACAGAACCCGGAGAAAAAAACCCCCTGAGGCACGGGGAGAACATGCACAAACTCCACACACACATGACCGAGAGACAATGGGAATCGAACCCGGATCATGGCGGTCCTGGCGAATGTGCTAACCACTAACCGTGCCCGGCGAACCACTAATCAACAACAATTAAGTCCTGTATTGAGTATTACAGGTTAATTGGTTTGGTGGAAGCTACCCACAAAAACCGACCCTTTGTGGAAATCCATTAATGTAAGGTTCAATGTGCTAACCACTACGCCACCGTGCCCTATATTAGTATTACTTAAGTCTTAATCCAATCAATTAAGGGTCACACCTGATAGGCATTGAAAATGAAACTCATTAGATTGAAGCAGGTCGATTTTAGGGTGGACTTGGTTTGGTTGGAATGAAAACCTGCACCCACACCGACCCTTTGTGGAAAAGATTGGACAACCCTGGTTTAGTGGTTAGCACGTTCGCCTCACACCTCCAGGGTCGCGGGTTCGATTCCCATCTTTGTCCATGTGTGTGGAGTTTGTGCATGTTCTCCCCGTGCTTCAGGGGGGTTTTTCTTCTCCTGGGTTCTCTGGTTTCCTCCCCCGGTCCAAAAACATGCACGGTAGGTTGATTGGCACCTTGGAAAATTGTCCCTAGTGTATGAATGTGTGTGTGTGTGTGATGGGTTTGGCATTCCATCCAGAGTGTATCCTGCCTTAATGCCCATAGACGCCTGAGATAGACACTCGTGATAGACCCGTGACCCGAGGGAAGATCGGATAAAGCGCTAGAAGGACGAATAAATGAATGAATTAGATAGAACTCAGAGACTTGATCTTACTTCAGTGTCTTCAGTTGACATTGAGGATTCTCCAATACAGCTGAAAGAGTCTTCACTCCCGAGTCTCGGAGTTTATTCTCGGACAGATCCAGCTCTCGCAGGTGTGAGGAGTTTGATCTCAGGGCCGACGTCAGAGCAACACAACCTTCATCTGAGACGTCGCAAGAACGCAACCTGTCAAGAGAGGCAAACGGATCCCTTCAGCGGAATTGAAATATTCCATTAGCCAGAAAACATTCCACATTTTGTGTCCTAATGACGGTTATTCTCTTCTTCTATATAACAAACACACTCAGCGTCCGCAGGAGAGGCTGAGTAACATCGTCACCTAGGCAACCTGAGTGATACACTGATTATTTATGACATGACTTTTATTTGACAGTCGAGACAAAGTGTCAGTGTTGGGGAGTTACATGTAACAGCGTCATGTAACTATAATTAAATTATAGTTACTTTTAAAAATGTTCAAGATTACAAATCCCAAAGAACAACTACCCCCCCCTACCCCCTACCCCCTAGGCAGGACTCAGGGTGTTATTTTTCATTAAGTGCCACCTAGTGGACGAATGAAAGTAATCAAAAAGCAATCAAATGTAATCCGTTACTTTATTTCTTTATTTCATTCATTCATTCATCTTCTAGCGCTTTATCCGATCTTCTCGGGTCACGGGGAGCCTGTGCCTATCTCAGGCGTCTATGGGCATTAAGGCAGGATACACCCTGGACGGAATGCCAACCCATCGCAGGGCACATACACTCACATTCACACACACATTCATACACTAGGGATAATTTTTCCAAGGTGCCAATCAACCTACCGTGCATGTTTTTGGACCGGGAGGAAACCGGAGAACCCGGAGAAAAAACCCCTGAGGCACGGGAAGAACATGCAAACTCCACACACACATGGCCGAGACGGGAATCGAACCCGGATCCTGGAGGTGTGAGGCGAACGTGCTAACCACTACGCCACCGTGCCCCTTACTTTACTTTTATAAATTAATTTACACTGCTTACTTCATTACAAATTTTATTACATTTTTAAATTGGGCCATTTGTAATCTATTACACTTCCAAAGTAACCTTCCCAATCCTGCACATGAGTTATATCTTAATAAAGAAGCGAATGCTGAGATTAAGTCATTAGGAATCAGCAGTGTTTGGGGAGTAACTAGTTACATGTAACGGCGTTACGTAATTTAATTACAAAATAAAAGAACAATAATCTGTTACTGCGAAAAACTTTGAACTGTAATTAAATTACAGTTACTTTTGAAAATGTTAAAGATTACAAATCCCAAAGACACGGAATTCCGAACCCGGGGGCCAAAAAGGGGGAAGTTTGGTGCCTCACAGTTCGGCCTGTGAGCGTCCGACATGCACATATGGCATATCTACTCGTAGGGGGGTCCAGAGTGGATCACAACCGTATACCTGATCACGAACCACACACACGTTCGGAATTTCGGGAAATCCGCGACATTCCGGCCCCATAGAGAATGAATGGGGAAATTTGACGCTCCGCCGTTCTGGCCCGTGTTCGCCCGACATGCACATGTGACATATCCACTCGTTGGTGAGATGGAGTCATGATCATATGACTGCTGCATGGCGTTACTTAACCGCAAACGTGAAAAATCTACAAAACTCGGACATGTGACATGTCTAAACGCTCGGCACATCGACTGCAGTCAGACGTGGATAATTTGATGATGTCACAGTGCGTCACTGGCCCCGCCTTCCCCGACCAAAATGGGTGTTTATGGTGTCTCTTGAACACTCGTCTCTCCGAACGAGCTAGGATTTCGAAGTCAACGCTAAATATTAAACGGACCAGGCTGCATCACTCACATGTTCTACAGGAAATATCCCATGTCTAGTTAATTTATGTTGTCTGTTGTAGCACCTTGGTCCTGGGGAAATGTTGTTTAGTTTCACTGTATATTGTTGACATGACAATAAAACCCTACTTGACTTGACTTCATTGAAAAGTTACACTGCTTATTACATTTTTGAATAGGGACATTTATAATCTGTAATCTGTAACATTTCCAGCGTAACGTTCCCCACACTGCCAGGAGATCATGCAAAGAGAAATCACCTCAGTATCTGAAGTTTACAGTGAGGATTTCCAAGTCCAGCAGAGAGACATTTCACTCCTGCAGATCTGAATATGTTCCCTGACAGCTCCAGCTCTCTCAGATTGGAGGATTCTGAGCTGAGAACCGAGGCCAGAACTGTGCAACCTTTCTCAGTCAGGTCACAATTTTTACATCTGAAAGAAAATGAGAGAAATAACAAGGGACATTATTACAAATTAAACATTCATCTTCTAGCGCTTTATCCGATCTTCCCTCGGGTCACGGGGAGTCTGTGTCTATCTCAGGCGTCTATGGGCATTAAGGCAGGATACACCCTGGATGGAATGCCAACACATCACACACACACACACACACACACACACACACACACACATTCATACACTAGGGACAATTTTCCAAGGTGCCAATCAACCTACCGTGCATGTTTTTGGACCGGGGGAGGAAACCGGAGAACCCGGAGAAAAACCCCCTGAGGCACGGGGAGAACATGCACAAACTCCACACACACATGATTGAGACGGGACTCGAACCCGGACCCTGGTGGTGTGAGGCGAACGTGCTAACCACTAAACCACCGTGTCCCACTACTAATTAACCAATTAATGAAAAATATAAAATAAAGTGTGAGAAAATGGGGCAGAAAAACTGGTGAAACGCTGCAAGGCATCACCCTGGATCCTGTATGACGTATAATAATGTGTTTTAATTGTTAATTACAGCACTCTTCATTCAGGATAACGATTGGTCAGCATGAGGAAAGATCGGGTGATGGGGCGCACGGCAGTAGAACGCATTTGTAAAATGCTGGTTTTGCATCTTGAGCCTCATGTAGATGGAACACAATCATTCGCTATAGCAACACAGAAATCATGCAAACAACCATGCAATCATGCTGTGACCTCAGTTCCAGAGACCCGACCCCACTCCCTTATGCCGCTGACCGGGAGAAGGAACGTCAGAAGAGCTGCTGTGAGGAAGCTGGCAAGCAGGCGCTTGTAAACCAGCAACATCGCCCAGTGGAGACCCGTAGCTGAGGCTCAAAATGGAGGTCAGGACCGCCACCGTACACGGAGCTGGTAGTCGAGCGCCGCCGGTCTTGGAATGCTATGGTGACCTTCTGGTGTTGGGCAGATTATTCTTAATAATGATTCACTGAGGATCCAAATGACAACAAATGCATCCCCCCCAACTGGTATCTGTATTATTTTATATCTTTAGACTGGTTCCTTTCCCAACAAAGTCCCATAGCAAGCGGAGAGCTGAGGAAGCCGGCTTTATAGCCTTACTTTATAGTACTGTGCAAAAGTTTTATGCAGGTGTGAAAAAACGCTGTGAACAAAGAATGCGTACAAAACTGGAAGTGCATCCATGAAGGAAAATGGAAATGAAATCAATATTTGCCTTCAAAAAACAATCAGTAACACTTCTAGGTACACGTACACACAGTGTTTATGAAGGAACTCGGATGGTTGTTTGTTCCATGTTGGAGAAGTAAACACATTCCATCTTCTGTGGATGTCGACGTTCTCACATCCTTCTGTCTCTTCATGGAAATCCCACACACACTCCATGATGTAGAGATCAGGGCGCTGTGTGTGTGTGTGGTGTGTGGGGGGGGGGGGGGGGGGGGTGCCATTACTTCCACTACTTCTACGTCTTCTAAACGTTACTCACAACAAATATTGATTTGATTTCCGTTTTTCCTTTGCATTTTGTAAATTGACCAAAATAAACTCATCATTATTTCTATTTCTGAAAGCATTCTTTTTTTTCATTAAGCATGCAAAGTGTGTGTATTTTTTTCATCTTCTAGCGCTTTATCCGATCTTCCCTCGGGTCACGGGGAGTCTGTGTCTATCTCAGGCGTCTATGGGCATTAAGGCAGGATACACCCTGGATGGAACAATTTTCCAAGGTGCCAATCAACCTACCGTGCATGTTTTTGGACCGGGGGAGGAAACCGGAGAACCCGGAGAAAAACCCCCTGAGACACGGGGAGAACATGCACAAACTCCACACACACATGGCTGAGACAGGACTCGAACCCGGACCCTGGCGGTGTGAGTCGAACGTGCTAAAGACTTTACCCACCGTGCCCCACAGTGTGTGTATTTTGTAGGTTATAAACCTAAGAATGAAATAAGATCGTGCTTACTCAGCTTTCCTGGATGCTGAAACCACAGGCTGGAGTCTGAGAAGAACATCGTCTGGTGAACAGTGTCTGTTGATGTATTTATTAAGGACGAACTCATCATGTTCCTGCATCGTGGTCAGTAGCACAAACACTACAGCCGACCACTGAGAAGGAGAAAGGTGACTTTCTTGTAGATCTCCAGACTGCAGGTACTGCTGGATCTTCTGCACTAGAGAATGATCTCCCAGTTCATGCAGACAGTGGAACAGGTTGATGGATTTCTCAGTTGAGGGATTTGCCGTGATCTTCTTCCTAATGTAAAAAACAGTTTCTTGATTACTGTGAGCTTCGAGTTGCGTCTGGGTCACTATGGCTTGTAATAAAGTCCGATCGGACTCGGACGAAAGCCCCAGCAGGAAGCGAAGGAGAAGATCCAGATGTCCGTTTTCGCTACGTAGAACCTTTTCTACAGCACTCTTGTGTAAATTTAGAATGGATTGTTTTTTCAGCAACCATAACACTTTCGATAATGGGCTCTGGTGAAGAACATTTCTCCGTTCCTTCACGAAGCTCAGGTGCACGTAGAGAGCGGCGAGATGCTCCTGGATGCTCAGATGGACAAAGCAGTACACTTTATTCAGATGAAGTCCAAACTCCTCTCTGAAGATCTGCGTACACACGCCGGAATACACCGACGCTTCCGTCACGTCAATGTCACACTCCATCAGGTCTTCCTGGTAGAAGATCAGGTTACCTTTCATCAGCTGCTGGAAAGCCAGTTTCCCCAGTTTGAGGAGCATTTCTTCATGGCTCTCCTGCTTCTGTGGGTACTTCTCTCTTATGATGTGGGTCTGGATGATGAGAAAGTGTGTGTACATTTGAGTCAGAGTCTTGGGGATCTCTCGACCTTCTGCTTCACCCAACATTCTCTCCAGAACAGTGGATGAGATCCAGCAGAAGACTGGGATGTGACACATGATGTAGAGGCTTCTTAATGACTTCAGGTGGGTGATGATGTCATCGGCCAGGTTCGGATCACTGATCCTCTTCCTGAAGTACTCCTCCTTCTGAGGGTCGTTGAACCCTCGTACCTCTGTGACTCGATCTACATACTCGGAGGGGATTTGATCTGCTGCTGCTGGTCTGGAGGTGATCCAGATGTGAGCAGAGGGAAGCAGGTTCCCTTTAATCAGGTTTATCAGCAGAACGTCCACCGATGCTGGTTCGGTTACATCACTCACTCTCGCTGTCGTCTGGAAATCCAGAGGGAAACGACACTCGTCCAATCCATCGAAAATCAACAGCACTTTGTCCCGATTGGAAATGTTGGTTTCTTTCATCTCCTTTGAAAACAAGCGAAGGAGCTTCATTACACTCTGCTTTTGATCTTTTAACAAATTGAGCTCTCGGAACGGGAGTGGGAAGATCAGACCGATGTCTTGGTTCGTTTTCCCTTCAGCCCAGTCCAGAATGAACTTCTGCACCGAGACCGTTTTCCCAATGCCGGCGACTCCCTTGGTCAGAACCTTCCTGACGGGTTTGTCTTCTCCAGATACGGGCTTGAACATCTCACTGCATTCGATCGGCGTTTCCTCTGCTGCCTCTCTCCTGGACGCTGCCTCGATCTGCCTCACCTCATGCTCCGTATTGACTTTTCCTTTCTCTCCGTCTATAATGTAGAGTTCTGTGTAGACCTCGTGGAAGAAGGTTGGCTTTCCCGGGTTTATCACCTCATTCAAGTGCCGGAACCTCTGTATCAGGTTTAACTTGCATTTCTCCCGAACTGCAGGTGTGGAAAATGAAGACCTGTGATATGAGAGTCACAGGGGCTTTATTTAAAAAAATAAAAAAGACCTTTGATGTTCATCAGATGACGATTACAGAGAAGGTCGTCATTACCGCATTTCTGATCATGTTATTGGTTCTTACCCTGCGTCTACGATCTTCTGTTCCTGTACGTTTTCGGCCCCCTGCTGGACACTGTGGAGAAACACAAAGCCCCGTTTTAATTATGACTTTCTGCCTCCCACCGCTCACATGAGTGCAAACCAACATGTAGCAGTGAATATCCATAATGTACAGAAATGCTGTAACTTTCAGCTTTATAGCAGAATGTTTTAGCGAAAGTATTTCCTCTGTAATATTTTGGGGAGATTGTATAGCAATGTGAAAAGATACAGAAAGATCGGTATGGTCCATCACCCTTCAAAATGAGGAAAAACTGTAATGGACGTTTACAGGTGCCACACGAGGCGCTATTGCACTGCACAGCTCAAAAACAAGTGGACGAGACGCGCTCATCCGGAAATCCACAGGTCCTCCGTGAAATCGTGCGCTATTACCTCACAGAACAAGCGCATACGTGGCCACGCCCATGTATAGGGGGATTGACGTGTGTATAACACGCCTACGTCTACGATAAAAATAAAAACGCCTAATGCGTCGGCTGTGACTATAAGTAAACCTGCCGACATTTGAGACATTTGGAAAATAGCGCTAAATTTTTGCGCAAATTTGTAACGCAACTAATGATTTGTTGCATATATCCGGGGGGCGAACTTTTTAGCTCAGGGGCCACATTGACCTAATGCGCCACCTGGTGGAACGTCAGGCAATTACAGGACAAGATCAGATAAATACAGTCATAATTATGGTATAATTTGAATTGGTCAAATATGGTTAAATATTCACTTCCTGTGAACGAATAAAATGAGTAAATGTCAAAGACATCAAGGAAAGTACAGTGAGACAGTCAGAGCCAAAGTT
This sequence comes from Kryptopterus vitreolus, assembly GCA_030449085.1. Taxonomy (NCBI): domain Eukaryota; kingdom Metazoa; phylum Chordata; class Actinopteri; order Siluriformes; family Siluridae; genus Kryptopterus; species Kryptopterus vitreolus. Next base: position 2,005,829 of record JACRUU010000007.1, read on the forward strand.
TAAGTAAATACTAGACATGAGACATGTGAGTGATGCTTGCCGATGCAAACTGCAGTTCCGGGTGCGACCCCCCCCCCCTTACGGCCTGGTCCGTTTAATAGTTAGCGTTGACTTCTAAATGCTAGCTGGTAGGAGAGATGAGTGCTTAGACGCCAATTAGACACCCGTTTTGGGCGTTTTTTCAGGAGGGGGCGGGGCCTGTGACGCACGTGACATCAAATTATCCAGCGTATGACTCCCATGCGGCAGTCATATGATCATGACCTTCTCCATCTCACCTACGAGTGGATATGTCACATGTGCATGTCGGGGCGAACACGGGTCCAAATTTCCCCATTCATTCTCTATGGGCCGGAATGTTGCGAATTTCCTAAAATTCCGAACGTTTGTGTGGTTCGGGAGGTATATGATGGTGATCCACTCCGGACCCCCTACGAGTGGATTTACCATATGTGCATGTCGGACGCTCACAGGCGGAACTGTGAGGCACGGAATTTGAAACCCCCCATTCATTTTCTATGGGGAAAAATTCCCGCTTTTTGGCCCCGGGTTCGGAATTCCGCGGGGCGATTCCTTATAAAAGTAACAGCGCACTTCACACCATCGGGACGCGGGATCTTGAAAGAAGATTGCACAGGCTTTTTCCTCGGTAAAGGTTTAACGGTGTGACCTGTGTCTAGAGGAGGGGTTTTCGTCTTTGAATTTCATAGGAGGATCCATAGACACACCGGGGGAGACAGGGAGACACTGCTGAATACTGCTGGTCTCTTTATCTGAGAGAGACTACATGGAATAATATGACTTAGGGCAAATATTGTCACCGAAATGAACGTAAAAACATTCAGATGTTTCATAATACTTGATAAATAAACATTTGTTAATCCTGAGAATGATTGTGTACATTTGTGTACAGTTTGGTAAGTAAGGGTAACAAACGGTTGCTTACTAGTACATTTATTTAATAAGCATTTAAATACAGCATGGAAAAAAGTCATTTCAGGAAATAATTGAGAATAAAGGGTTTAGCACGTTCGCCTCACACCGCCAGGGTCCGGGTTCGATTCCCGTCTCATCGCCCATGTGTGTGTGGAGTGGAGTTGTGCATGCATGTTCTCCCCGTGTCTCAGGGGGTTTTTCTCCGGGTTCTTCGGTTTCCTCCCCCGGTCCAAAAACATGCACGGTAGGTTGATTGACACCTTGGAAAATTGTCCCTAGTGTATGAATGTGTGTGTGTGTGTGTGTGTGTGTGAGTGTGTGGCATGGGTTGGCATTCCATCCAGGGTGTATCCTGCCTTAATGAGAAATAATTGAGAGTAAACAGTAAATTATTCATTACATTAAAGACGGCTTACCTTTGGTCTACGAGTGTGGAGTCGTCAGTGCCGGGGTGAAGGTTCTCCATGTTTCAGATCTGTGCTGTTTATTTTCTCAGGTCCAATCTGGAATGAAAAATATTCCCATTCATTCCTCATGTAGAAGTGTAGATACCAGGGTTTTTAAAAGAAGATGAAGCGCTTTTTACTGCAGAAAAATGTTTAAAAAAATACTGGTTTTAAAAGCGACGTAAAGTATAAAAGTAATATAAGGGGAATAAAACACCATTTAGGACAAAAGTTTATTCCGAAATATCTCTGCATTAATAAATGCTCTATAATCCTGCGTATGCATGCAATACATTCATTCATTCATTCATCATTCATCTTTTACCGCTTTATCCGATCTTCCCTCGGGTCACGGGGAGTCTGTGCCTATCTCAGGTGTCTATGGGCATTAAGGCAGGATACACCCTGGATGGAATTCCAACCCATCGCAGGGCACACACACACTCACACACACACACACACACACACACACACACACACACACACACACACACATTCATACACTAGGGACAATTTTCCAAGGTGCCAATCAACCTACCGTGCATGTTTTTGTTTTTGGACCGGGGGAGGAAACCGGAGAAAAAACCCGGAGAAAAAAGAAAAACCCCCTGAGGCACGGGGGGAGAACATGCACAAACTCCACACACACACATGACCGAGACGGGAATCGAACCCGGACCCTGGCGGTGTGAGGCGAACGTGCTAACCACTAAGCCACCACCGTGCCCCACGCATGCAATACATATTGTTAAATATTTATTGCTAAATTCCTGGACTTGTGCTGAAGATCAAAGTGATTCAAAGCTAAAAGAGAGAGAGAGAGAGAGAGGTTTTCTTTCAACACCACATAAGTTTAAAATTCAGACTGTAATAAAACTGTTTTCTAACGTGTCTCTCCGTTTAATGACTTAAAGTGTAAGAAAATGCCGAATCATATAAAAAGAGGAAATAAAAGAGAGAAGTGTTCGTTTTATTTTCTAACATATAAAATCAATTAAAAGTAATATGTTAAACTCACTCTATAACTCTATAATAGTTTTAAATCCATGTGTATTCCTGGTTCATTATTTCAAATATTGCTTAATTTGAACATTTTGATGTGATTAAATATGCATGTAATGGATTTCCAATTCAAAAGAAATCACAGTGCGGCCCGAGAGATGCTTCTAGTGTCCTAAACAGTCTATAACTGCTTATTTCTACTTTAATAGTATTTTTAAGATCAGTTCACTCACCTGACAGCCAGCAGTCCTTATAACACACTTATGTCTACTTCTTAAATCATAGCGTTTCTAAATAGTCCTGCTTTTCACTCCTTCCTCAAAACGAGTGCTTTCACTTTCACTTTCGCAATTTACAAATACTTTGAGGAACTTTGAGAGTTAAATGGCATCGATTGTGCAAATAATTGTGCAATTTCATTGTGACAATCCAAAATAAAAATAAAACATCACTGTGAATTTTATTCCAGAATGACACGCTGTTAATCACGTTTACACTCAGTTTAATATCGCCTTGATATATATATATATATATATATATATATATATATATATATATATATATATATATATATATAATAATAAGCACAACAAGTTTTACATAATGATAATGATTTAAATAATGATTGATTTTAGCTCAACCTAATTTACCATAGAAGAGCCGTTATTTATCACCTATACATTACAGAACAGTTAATACTACTACTAATAATAATTACTACTACTAATAATAACTAACTAATACTAACTAATACTACTACTACTACATAACTACTACTATACTACTAATACTATAATAATAATAATAATAATAATTCTACTACTACTACTACTACTAATACTACTACTACTACTAATAATAATAATAACAATAACTACTACTACTATACTACTACTATAATAATAATAATAACACTACTAATACTACTACTATACTAATACTACTACTACTACTATAATAATAACACTAATAATACTACTACTAATAATAAACAATAATAATACTACTAATAATAATAATAATATTAATGCTAATACGAATAATATTAATATTACTACTACTATTAATACTACTGCTTCTAATACTACTACTAATACTATTACTACTACTACTACTAATACTACTACTACTACTACTAATACTACTACTACTACTACTACTACTAATACTAACTAATACTACTACTACTACTACTAATACTACTACTACTACTAACTACTATAATATATAATAATAATAATATAATAATACTACTATTACTACTACTACTACTACTATACTACTACTACTACTAATAATAATAATACTACTAATACTACTACTAACTAATAATAATAATACTACTAATACTACTACTAATACTACTACTACTACTACTACTGTTACTAATATGAATACTACTAATAATAATAATACTGATAATACTACTGCTACTAATATTACTACTACTACTACTACTACTACTACTACTAACTACTACTAATAATACTGATACTACTAACTACTACTAATACTAAATACTATACGATACTACTACTATACTACTAAACTACTACTACTATAATACTAATAATAATACTGTTACTACTATACTACTACTACTAATAATACTAAGTAATACGACTACTAATACTACTATTACTACTACTACTAATACTATAATACTATACTATACTGTATATATTACTACTACCTACTAATAACTAATATACTGTTACTAATACTATACTACTAAATAATAATACTACTATATACTATACTACTAACTACTACTATACTAATACTATAATAATACTAATTACTACTAGTACTACTACTAATATGGATACTACTACTACTATACTAATCTACTACTACGACTACTAATACTATAATAATAATAATAATAATATATAATATTGCTACTACTACTACTACTACTAATAATAATAATACTACTAATTACTACTATTACTACTACTACTAATAATACTACTACATACTACTACTATAATAATTGATATTCTACTACTACTACTAATAATAATAATACTGATACTACTATTACTACTACTACTACTACTAATAATAATACTACTGTACTATTACTACTACTACTACTAATAATAATAATACTGTTACTACTATTACTACTACTACTACTAATATTACTACTGCTACTACTACTATTACTGAATACTAATACTACTACTACTATACTAATAATACTACTACTACTATATACTAACTACTAATACTACTTACTAATACTACTTTACTACTACTAACTGTTTATTTTTAATCATTACTGTATATACTACTACTACTACTACTAATAATAATAATAATAATACTACTAATACCGATACATACTGATAATACTACTGCTACTAATATTACTACTGCTACTACTACTATTAATAATACTAATACTACTAATAGTACTGCATGTTTATTTTTAATCAGACAGCTGTAATACAAAGTCAGTCATTTCTGTGTATTTGATGTTGAGTATTTAATCCAGGGGTGGGCAAACTACGGCCTGGGGGCCACATCCGGCCCGTTTTTTTGCGTCTGCAAAAAAAGAAAATCATTCATAAACGTTGGAACTTCTGAGCATCCAATCATCTGAGACATTTCAACACCTACCGTGACTCATTTCATTTTTTCTCCCCAGTTCCAGAAGCGAATTCCACTCCAGCGCAGACTCTTATTACAGAGACACGAGCGTTCATCTCCTTCTGTTTGACACAAGCGCTCTCGAAAAGACATATTTCCTCCGTCTCTGATTGTCCTGAAAACAGGTCATATTACACTGGACTCAGAGGCACGATTATGTCTGGCATTTATTTATTTTAAGTGTTTATTTAAAGTTATTTTGGAGTCTCCAATACAACTGTCTATCGTGTGTCCCAATACTTTTGCCCGTGGAGTGTATAAAACGCCATGACTTTTGTCTTCTATTTCTAGGTCAGTCATGTTTTCTATTTTTTCTGTCTTTTTTTCCCTCTGCACATGGATGAATGGGTTGTAGTTCACTGATTGACCAACAGGAGGCAGTGTGTGATTGTGAGACCTTCTGCATGTTGTGGAAGTCTGAACTCCACGCATCTAGTGCGATCCGAAGCCGGTGCGTCTCTACATGAGCTGAGATGTTTGTGGACGTTTGCTACGTCGTCTTTTGTTGTTTCGACGTTAGTCTTTAAAAATCCATGATCTTTATGAGGAGAGGCACGGTGGTTTAGTGGTTAGCACGTTCGCCTCACACCGCCAGGGTCCGGGTTCGATTCCCGTCTCGGCCATGTGTGTGTGGAGTTTGTGCATGTTCTCCCCGTGCCTCAGGGGGTTTTTCTCTGGGATCTCCGGTTTCCTCCCCCCGGTCCAAAAACATGCACGGTAGGTTGATTGGCACCTTGGAAAATTGTCCCTAGTGTATGATGTGTGTGTGTGTGTGTGTGTGTGTGTGTGTGTGATGGGTTGGTATTCCATCCAGGGTGTATCCTGCCTTAATGCCCATAGACGCCTGAGATAGACACAGACTCCCTGTGACCCGAGGGAAGATCGGATAAAGCGCTAGAAGATGAATGAATGAATGAATGAATGAATGAATGCAGGATTAGACAGACGAAAGTTAAACTACTTAAGTAACGTAATGACGTATTTGTTCAGGCGTGTCATTAATTTTGGTCCTGTGTTTATTATTTGTTATATAAATCAATAGTTGCATTTAAAGTATATTAAAAACACAGTTAAAGAATAAAGGATGACTTTCTTTATCTTGTTCCTTTGAACTTTCTCGTTATTCGTTCCGGAATAATTAAGTAGCGTCTCATTTGCATTTCCTGCCGCTGTTGCGTTCCTCGTTCGGGAATTGAAACGACTCTTCTTTCACACTGAATGTGTTTTTGTAGATAACAGTGTGTCACCTCTGACACAGCGTTTATTCACAAGAAGAGATGCTCCTCGACGTCGGAAACTGCAACAGCGCACTGGACTGAGAGGGTCATTATCTCTACACACACACACACATTTACACACACACACACTTCCATTTATCAAAGGTCATAAGCACTGATTTTCTAAGGAGGGTTTTGGCGCGATGAATGAAATGAAAGCTGCTCGTTTCAAATAACGCCAAAACCCTCCAAAAAATCACGTGTATGACCTTTGAAGAAGTTCATTTTATAAATGTATATATGAAGGGAATATCATGACCCTTCAGTCCAGTGCGCTGTACAAAAGTTTCACGAAGTCGAGGAGCATCTCCTTCTGAATAAACGCTGGTCTCCGAGGTGACACACTTTGTTATCTACAAAAACACATTCAGTGTGAAAGAAGAGTCATTTCAATTCCCGAACGAGGATACGCATACAGCGGCAGGAAATGCAAATAGACGCTAATTAATTATTCCGGAACGAATAACATAAAGTTCAAAGGAACAAGTAAAGAAAGTCATCCTTTATTCTTTAACTGTGTTTTTACAGCACCTTTAAATGCAACTATTGATTTATATAACAAATAATAAACACAGGACCAAAATTAATGGGGCAGCTTGAACAAATACCGGGGCTCGATTACCCGTTACTTCCAATAGTTTAGCTTTCCAGTCTGTCTAGATCACTGAGCATACATTCCTTCATTCATTCATTCATCTTCATCTTCTATCGCTTTATCCGATCTTCCCTCGGGTCACGGGAGTCTGTGTCTATCTCAGCGTCTATGGGAATTAATGCAGGATACACCCTGGATGGAATGCCAACCCCACACACACACACACAACACACACACATTCATACACTAGGGACAATTTTCCAAGGTGCCAATCAACCTACCGTGTATGTTTTTTGGACCGGGGGAGGAAACCGGAGAACCCGGAGAAAAACCCCCTGAGGCACGGGGAGAACATGCACAACTCCACACACATGGCCGAGACGGGAATCGAACCCGGACCCTGGCGGTGTGCGGAGAACGTGCAAAACCACTAAACCACCGTGCCCACCCTGTCTAATACTTTACTGTAGGAATTATTGACATGTACAGAGTTTATCAGACGTCTTTATCCAGAGTGACGTACAAATCGTGCTTTAGGTCTCCGTCTAAGAATAAATTCATTCAGGTGTGATTGATTACAAACTTTAATGTATTAAATAAACATAAACACAGTATTATTGATGTCTTCCTGGACAGTGAGAAGGAAGAATGTTATTATGGGTGTTGTTGGAAGAGATCGGGGTCTTCAGTCGTGGTTTTGAAGATGCAGTTGTTGTTGTTGTCGGGACGTCCAGGGAAGTTCATTCCACCACCTCGGTACCAGAACAGAGAAGAAGAGCCTTGAGCTGATCTTTAGCTCTTCCCCTGAGAGAAGGTGGAAGCAGGCGAGCAGTGCGAGACGCTCTCAGGCAGCGATGGTGCGCTATGGGAGGTGATGAGGAGATTTCTGAGGGATGAAGGTGTAGATCCATGTTTGGTGTTTATAGGCGAGCGCCAGTGTTTGGAATGTGATGTGTGAGAGCAGATACAGGAAGTCGGTGGACGAGAGCACAGTGGTGAGAGGATTTAGGCAGGTTGGAGTGGGTGGAGCGGGTGCTGCAGTGGGGGAGTGGGTGGAGCGGGTGCAGCAGTGGGGGGTGGGTGGAGCGGGTGCAGCAGTGGGGGGGGTGAGGGGTGTGGAGAGGATTTAGGCGGTTGGAGTGGGTGGAGCGGGTGCTGCATGGGGGAGTGGGTGGGTGCGAGTGCAGTGGGGGATGTGGGGGGTGCAGCAGTGGGGGGGTGTGGTGTGCGGTGTAGCGGGGGGTGTGGTGTGGGTGGAGCGGGTGCAGCAGTGGGGGTGGTGTGGGGGATTGTGCAGGTTGGAGTGGTGGAGCGGGTGCAGCAGTAGGGGTAGTGTAGGAGAACTTGGGCATGTTGGAGTGGGTGGAGCGAGTGCAGCAGTGGGGGGGTTGGAGCGGGTGCTGCAGCAGTGGGGGGGTGTGAGAGGATTTAAGGCAGTTGGAGTGGGTGGAGCGGGGTGCGGTAGTAGTTAGGGTGTGGGAGGGTTGCAGGCAGGTTAGAGTGGGTGGAACTGGTGCAGCAGTGGGGGGGTGTGAGAGGATTTAGGCAGGTGGTGTGCAGTGGGTGGCAGCGGGTGCTGCAGTGGGGGAGTGGGTGGAGCGTGTGGCAGAGGAGAGGATTGGCGGGTGCAGTGTGTGGTGAGTGGGGTGG
>JACRUU010000007.1:2014892-2044892 GCA_030449085.1 Kryptopterus vitreolus
AAGGACCCAAGGGCGGCAGCTTGGCCCTACCGGGTCTCGAACCCGATTTCCATCAGCAGCCGAGCACCTTAGACACTGAGCTACACCCCTCCCTCATTCATTCTTCATCTTCATCGCTTATTCGATCTTCCCTCGGGTACGGGATCTTGTCTACTATCCAGTCGTCTTGGGTATTAAGGCAAAGATACCACCCTGGATGGAATGCCAACCCATCACACACACACAACACACACACACACACACACACACACATACATTTCCAAGGTGCCAATCACCTACCGGCATGTTTTGACCGGGGCGGAAACCGGAGAACCGGAGAAAAACCCCCTGAGGCACGGGAGAACTTCAAACTCCACAAACACATGGCCGGACGGGAATCGAACCCGGACCCTGGTGGTGTGAGGCGAACGTGCTAACCACTAAACCACGGCCCCCCTGTCATACTTTACTGTATAATTATTGACATGTACAGAGTTTATCAACGTCTTTATCCAGAGTGACTCAAATCGTGCTTTAGGTCTCCGTTAAGAATAAATTCAATGTTCAGGTGGATTGTTTACAAACTTAAGGTACAAAATAACATAACCAGTATTTTTTTTTATGGTTTCCTGGACAGTGAGAAGGAATAAGTGTTAGGATAAGTTTGTTGGAAGAGATCGGGGTCTTCAGTCGTGTTTTGAGATGCAGTTGTTGTTGGGACGCCCAGGGGAAGTTCATTCCACCACTCGGTACCAGAACAGAGAAGAAGCCTGAGCTGATCTTTAGCTCTTCCCCTGAGAGAAGGTGGAAGCAGGCGAGCAGTGCGAGACGCTCTCAGGCGCGATGGTGCGCTACGGGAGGTGATGAGGAGATTTCTGAGGGATGAAGGTGTAGATCCATGTTTGGTGTTTATAGGCGAGGTCAGTGTTTGAATGTGATGTGTGAGAGCAGATACAGGAAGTCGGTGGAACGAGAGCAACAGTGGTGAGAGGATTTAGGCATTTGGAGTGGGTGGAGCGGGTGCTGCAGTGGGGGATTGGGTGGAGCGGTGCAGCAGGGGGGTTGGGTGGATCGGGTGCAGCAGTGTGAGATGTGAGAGGATTTCGGCAGGTTGGGTGTGTGTGAGCGGTGCACACAGATGGGGGATTGGGTGGAGCGGTGCTGCAGTGGGGGGCTGGGTGGAGCGGGTGCAGCAGTGGGGGGGGTGTGAGAGATTTAGGCAGGTGGTTGGAGTGGGTGGAGCGGGTGCTGCAGTGGGGGAGTGGGTGGAGCGGGTGCTGCAGTGGGGGAGTGGGTGGAGCGGGTGCAGCGTGGGGTTGGAGCGGGTGCAGCAGTGGGGGTGTGTGAGAGGATTTAGGCAGGTTGGAGTGGGTGTAGCGGGTGCAGCAGTGGGGGTGTGTGGGAGGATTTGTGCAGGTTGGAGTGGGTGGAGCGGGTGCTGCAGTGGGGGAGTGGGTGGAGCGGGTGCAGCAGTGGGGGGGTGTAGCGGGTGCAGCAGTGGGGTGGTGTGGGATTTAGGGCAGGTTGGAGTGGGTGGAGCGGGTGCAGCAGTGGGGGAGTGGGTGGAGCGGGTGCTGCAGTGGGGGAGTGGTGGAGCGGGTGCAGCAGTGGGGGGGGTGTGAGAGAGGATTTGAGGCCGGTTGGAGTGGGTGGAGCGGGTGCAGTGGGGGAGTGGGGTGGTGGGTGGGTGGGAGCGGGTGCAGCAGTGGGGGGGTGGGTGGAGCGGGTGCAGCAGTGGGGGGGGGGTGTGAGAGAATTTAGGCAGGGGAGTGGGTGAGCGGTGGCAGCAGTGGGGGGGGGTGGAGCGGGTGCAGCAGTGGGGGTTGGGTGTAGGCGGGGCGGTCAGTGGGTGGAGTGGGTGGAGCGGGTGCGCAGTGGAGGAGGTTGGAGTGGGTGGAGCGGGTGCTGCAGTGGGGGGTGGGTGGAGCGGGTGCAGCAGTGGGGGGTGGGCTGGAGCGGGTGCAGCAGTGGGGGTTTTGGTGGAGCGGGTGCCCAGCAGTTGGGGGGGAGTGGGTGGAGTGGGTGCAGTAGTGGTGTGGTGTGGGTGGTGTGGGTGGTGTGGTGTGGGGGTGTGGGTGGAGCGGGTGCAGCAGTGGGGGGGTGGGTGGAGCGGGTGCAGCAGTGGGGGGGTGGGTGGAGCGGGTGCAGCAGTGGGGTAGTTTGGGTGGAGTGGGTGGAGCGAGCGCAGCAGTGGGGTAGTGTGGGTGGAGAGGGTGCAGCAGTGGGGGGGTTGTGAGAGGATTTAGGCAGGTTAATATTTGCAGTGGATGAATAGCGTTCTGCAGCAGAGAGTTACAGTAATGCAGTCTCCAGATGACTTTTATCCTTATTGTCATGCAATTATCTGTACTTTCAGGTCATTAACTCTCTCTCACAGTCTCTCAGCTGGTATTATTGTCAGTACGTCAGCGGGAATGTCATTACCGTATATTTGTTCTGTAAAACACGAGTGCATCCGACATCGCGATTTGTACAGCGGCTCGATAATGCTCTGGCAACTGCCATCTATGTACTGATAGCTTTTTGTGTGTGTGTGTGTGGGGGGGGGGGATTCAGCAAGTCACAAGTGTAATACACTAAAATAAATAATTAATTAAATAAATAAATAATAATAGGGAGGTGGGAGTGAGGGGCAGGGTGGTTTAGTGGTTAGACGTTCGCCTCACACCGCCAGGGTCCTGGTTCGATTCCCGTCTCGGCCATGTGTGTGGTGGAGTTTGTGCATGTTCTCCCCGTGTCTCAGGGGGTTTTTCTCCGGGTTCTCCGGTTTCCTCCCCGGTCCTAAAACATGCACGGTAGGTTGATTGGCACCTTGGAAAATGTCCCTAGTGTATGAATGTGTGGTGAATGTGTTGTGTGTGTGTGTGTGTGTGTGTGTGTGTGTTTTGTTGTGTGTGTGCCTGCGATGGGTTGGCATTCCATTCCAGGGTGTATCCTGCCTTAATGCCCAAGACGCCTGAGAGTAGAGCACAGGCTCCCCGTGACCCGAGGGAAGATCGGATAAAGCGCTAGAAGATGAATGAATGAATGAATGAATGGAGGTGGGAGCGCAGTGGTTAAGGTGTTGGACTCTGGACCGGAAGATCACAGGTTCAAATCCCACAACCACTAGAAGGGCCCTTAAGCAAGGCCCTTAAGTCTCAGGTGCTCAGATGTAAGTCTGGACGCTCTGACTTACCCCCTATTAGTGGTTAGCACGTTCGTCTCACACCGCCAGGGTCTGGGTTCGATTCCCGTCTCGGCCATGTGTGTGTGGAGTTTGTGCATGTTCTCCCCGTGTCTCAGGGGGTTTTTCTCCGGGTTCTCCGGTTTCCTCCCCAGGTCCAAAAACATTGGAAAATTGTCCCTAGTGTATGAATGTGTGTGTGTGTGTGTGTGTGTGTGTGGGTGTGGTGATGGGTTGGCCCGTCCAGGGTGTATCCTGCCTTAATACCCAGAGACGCCTGAGATAGACACAGACTCCCCGTGACCCGAGGGAAGATCGGATAAAGGCGATAGAAATGAATGAATGAATGAATGTTAGACAAGCGTGTGTGCGTGTGTGCGTGTGTGTGTGGGTGTGTGCGTGCGTGTGTGTGTGTGATCCATGACACATCGCACATGTGCAGCTTAATACGTAATAAGTCCCTGGTTATATTCCTCACAGCTCCAGCATCAGTATGCAGCGTTAATGCGGAGTGGCTCGGCTGACAGGCACGTCTCTGCGTTAAGGCATTAACCTTTCCACAGGAACAAGTGAACAGCAGGACAATGTGTAATTATTATTACATGGATCTCGTGATCTAACATTCATGCTGAGGCTCTGGACGCGAGGACACTGAGCACTGGAACATCCTTCATCGCCTCCATGCACTGCTTTTGCGTTTCAGAGTTTCATTAATGACGGGAACGGGTTTAATTTGTGAATGTAATTGATGATGATGATGATGATGATGGGTAGGAATATCACAGCTACAAAGCATTGTGGGTGATCATATACACTCCTTAACAAGGGTCATGAAACCGTAACTGTGTTTCACCTCCGTTTCGAAAATGGGCGTGGCTCACTGCGGGTAAGGGGTGGAGAAAATGGGTGTGGTTCACTGTAGGTAAGGGGTGAAGAAAGGGGCGTGACTCACTGGGCGTAAGGGGTATAGAAAAGGGGTGTGACTCAATGGGGGTAAGGGGTGGAGAAAAGGAGGTGTGACTCACTGGGGATAAGGGGTGGAGAAAAGGGGTGTGACTCACTGGGGGTAAAGGGGTGGACTCACTGGGCGTAAGTGGTGGAGGAAAGGGGTGTGGCTCACTGGGGGTAAGGGGTGGAGAAAAGGGGTGTGGCTCACTGTAAGGGGTGGAGAAAAGGGTTGTCAGAAACTCACTGGGGGTAAGGGGTGGAGAAAAGGGGTGTGACTCACTGGGGGTAAGGGGTGGAGAAAAGGGGTGTGGCTCACTGGGGGTAAGGGGTGGAGAAAAGGGGTGTGGCTCAGTGGGGGTAAGGGGTGGAGAAAAGGGTTGTGACTCACTGGGGGTAAGGGGTGGAGAAAAGGGGTGTGGCTCACTGGGGGTAAGGGGTGGAGAAAAGGGGTGTGACTCACTGGGGGTAAGGGGTGGACGCTATTCACATTTTGTGACGGTTTTTACTGTTTTAAGCAACACGAATCTCAAAGAATGTGTTTTTAGGTTTTGTACAAATAATGATTAAATGTAAAGTATTGAAAAGAATAACACAATTAAGACAGTTTAGAACTCTATTGCCTTTTGTGGCGTTTGTTGTGGCACCTCAGGACTGTAGTGACGCTGCGCTCTAGAAGCTTGAAGTGACATTAAAAGCCACTTGACACGCGTCCTTTACTACTACCCACGTAGCTCAAATGTCAACGTCTGGCATTTCACGGGGCTTAGAACAGAAATCCCTGTGTCTTTTTATCCGACACGGTCAGATTCCGTCACGGTTCCTGCATGTTAGAATCCGGTATTCCTGTGTTTGGCTTTCCGACGTTATTTTCTGCAGGTTTGTATTACACCGATAGCTGTCTCTCTATTGTCCTGTAAACATACATTTATGGCATTTTGATGATGGAAGACGCATGTATCCAGAGTGACTTGAGCAGATGAAGGCTAAGGGCCATGCTCAAGGGCCCCCCTAGTGGTATCTGGGTGGTGCTGGGATTTGACCCTGCAACTTTCCGACTCACTCGTATTACCATGCGTTGCGAATTAGATTCAACACAATGTGATTCAACGCAATATGATTCTTTTTTTTCCTTTTTATTGTTAGTTATTATTATTATTATTATTATTATTTGTTTTTATTATCATTATCCATATTTTATTAGTCTGTTCTTGTTTTTGGTATTATTTGTTATTAATTAATTTGTATCTTTGTTCTATTCTTCTTTGGATGGAAAGCGCTTTGATATATATTTTTTAAATAAAGATTTTTTATTATTCATTCATTCGTTCATTTTCTACCGCTTTATCCGATCTCTCGGGTCACGGGGAGTCTGTGTCTATCTCAGGCGTCTATGGGCGTTAAGGCAGGATACACCCTGGATGGAATGCCAACCCATCGCAGGACACACACATTCACACACACACACACACACACACACATTCATACTCCGAATATAAAGATCTGAAACTAAACCAGAATTCTTTTTTATTTTTTTTATTTCCCAAACCAACTAACTATAAAATACAGAAATGTCCGAGTTGCACTTTTTCAATGTCACGGTTTTCCTTTCCTTTGTGCAATATTTATAAAAGAGAATAGTATAGAATTGGTTTTGAACAGTGTTTATACACTGCCTGCATTTACACACACACACACAAAAGTGTTATTAATGCATTATGCATTACTATGTGAGTGATCTGCTCCTTCACTCTGCGTCGTGTTGTGCGAACAAACGAAACCCAAACAACAAATAAATAAATAAACGTTCGGTGCATCCACTCATTCTTCCTAAATTTCCCCCAATGACGCCCCCTAGCAACAGGTACGATCTCCTCACTATATTAGTGTATATTACCGTATGGAACCTTACGCAAGCGCATCGCATTCCCAAATCCGTATTACTGCAATAAAGCGCATTTTTACTGAACGCAATAAAGCGCTTCCGTATAACCTAAACACCGTATCACCAGTTTATATGGAAAAGCAACCGGAACACAATTCTTAAAGGAGCCACGTCCCATATTTTACACTTCAAACCAACACTAAACAAAATAACATTGTCATTAACAAGAAATTACTATTAAAATAATCATTTCCAAAAGTAAAATAAATATGAAATAATCACTAATTTTATTAAAGGAAAGAGATTTGGAGAGAATTGTATATAATTATAAGATGTTATAGTTAGTTACAGTATTTCAAACATTCATTTATGCAACATGTGATTAATCACTTTTACAGCCATAAATATATATATATGTTCATCTTCTACCGCTTTATCCGATCTTCCTCGGGTCACGGGGAGTCTGTGTCTATCTCAGGCGTCTATGGGCATTAAGGCAGGATACACCCTGGATGGAATGCCAACCCATCGCAGGGCACACACACACACACACACACACACACACACACACATTCATACACTAGGGACAATTTTCCAAGGTGCCAATCAACCTACCGTGCATGTTATATATATATAGTCAGTCAGGAACAGGTGTAGGTAGGGAGTTGGCATCTCAGTCAATCACCTCTAAACCAGAAGGTTGCAGGTTCAAATCCCAGCACCACATATCCAGCAAGGCCCAAATGCTAAAAACTCCTTACTTATAAGTGGCTCAGGATAAGGGATATTATGGGTAAAGGAATCTGCTAAATCCTGTAAATGTAGGTGTGATAAACTCATCCCAGAGGTGCAAACTGGGGTTCAGATTTCCCCAAATCCTCATGGGAACTTGCTGGAACGGTATTTCGTTCCCAGTTTAAAGAGAACAAGGTATGGTGGTCAGGGGGTGCACATACTTTTGCCATGTGTCACATGGTTTTCTTTAAATAACAGAAGTAAAACTGAAACTTCCAGCTCATCCATAATGCCCTTCTGAAATGTCTTTATTTTATTTCGTTGTCTTTGACAAAAGAGTGAAAGTAGCGCATTGTGCGCTCTGATATCTGTATTGTAGTGTGATGGATCGGGTCGCTGCTAATGGAAGCTTGAATTAAATTAGCGCAGGAGCCCTGAAGGTTACGCGCCAATCACACACTCGCAGGGTTTTTTTTGTCCTTTTTCTTCCCCCCGTTTCAGACGTTCAACTTCCGGCCACTTTCCTCTCATATTTCATCTCTCTCCGTCTCGTTAAGGGAAACTTTCTCTCCGGCATTACTCACAGAGCCGAGGCGGAGCGTCTACGAGCAAGTGCGTCACAAAAACTTTATCGGGGTCAAAAACCATATCGCAACCGCAACACGACATCTGACCAATCAGATCCGACCTGTTAAAGAATTAAAGAATGAAGCGAATTGACCCAGATGTATATAAATAAGCTCAGAACTATTATTGTAAATAAATAAATAAATAAATAAATAAATAAATAAATAAAGCATTTAAATTCTGGATGCGGGGCACGGTGGTTTAGTGTTTAGCACGTTCGCCTCACACCGCCAGGATCCGGGTTCGATTCCCGTCTCGGTCATGTGTGTGTGGAGTTTGCATGTTCTCCCCGTGTCTCAGGGGGTTTTTCTCCGGTTTCCTCCCCCCCATTCAATTTTCTTCTTTTTCTTTGCGTCCAAAAACATGCACGGTAAAAAATATTCTTTTATTTGAATCCTGTACACAAAGCCCAGCTCCATGAGGATCTGCTTTAGTTCGGAGTGGAAGATCTCCTGCTGCAGAGCTCCAACTCTCAGCTATTGAACACCTTATGGATCAAGTCGCAAATAAAAATAAATATATAATATAGATAAATATATAAATAGGGACTTTGGATAACCTTTTGGAAAAAGATATGTATGTATGTATAGAGGAGACACGGTGGTTTAGTGTTCGCCTCACACCCGCCAGGGTCCGGGTTCGATTCCCGTCTCGGCCATGTGTGTGTGGAGTTTGTGCATGTTCTCCCCGTTCCTCTTTCTCCCCGTGTCTCTGGGGTTTTTTTCTCCGGTTTCCTCCCCCCCCGGTCCAAAAACATGCACGGTAGGTTGATTGGCACCTTGGAAAATTGTCCCTAGTGTATGACTGTGTGTGTGAGTGTGTGTGTGTGTGTGTGTGTGTGTGTGTGTGTGTGTGTGTGTGTGTGTGTGTGATGGGTTGGTATTCCATCCAGGGTGTATCCTGCCTTAATGCCCATAGACACCTGAGATAGACACAGACTCCCCGTGACCCGAGGGAAGATCGGATAAAGCGCTAGAAAATGAATGAATGAATGAATGAATTCTGGATTATGATTGGTCGGAACGTGATGCGGCTTCCAATCACAGGTTTTAAATACACGATTCAAAAATACATGATTAATGTGCTGCATCCGTAATATTACCCTTTATCTCAATATTTCAACAAACAAACAAACAAACGAAAAACAACAAATACATACATACATACATAAATAAATAATATTTTTGGTGGTCGCACAGTGGTTAAGGTGTTGGCCTCTGGACCAGAAGGTTCAAATCCCACCACCAACAAGCTGTTACTAGTGGGCCCTTGAGCAAGGCCCTTAACCCTTAATAGTTAAGGGTGTCTGCCAAATGCTGCAAATGATATATATATTATATATATATATATATATATATATAATATATTTTTTTAAATATATATTTTTATTGGCGTAATTGTAGATGTCAACATCAACATCTACAATTATGGCAAAAATATATATATTTTATATATATATATATATATTGTTTTTGTTATTCTCATAATTGTAGATGTTGATATTGTCTTTTTTCCACTTTAAGGACATTTCCTATTTATGGAAGGAGACTTCAGTGTCAGTGTTTTGCTACCGTTGACTTTATGTCCGGCGCCAGATGTTTACATATCAAACATAAACATATAAAAGCCATTAATGTCTTATTCAGTGTATCACCTCACCTAATGCGCCATCTGGTGGAACATCAGGCAATTACAGGACAAGATGAAATGAATGCAGTTATAATTACGATATAATTTGACAATTCTGTACTGATGTTCAAAAGGACCAGGGGGCCAGATGTGGTCCAGTAGACACCTGGTCTAGTAGAACATCTACTACGGTTATTATAACAGGACTAAAGTACATTCAGAGCCTTAAGGCGAGGAGTCCTTATAAAACGTATAAAAGTATAATGTATATACAGTATGTCCTTTGTCTATCACACACACACACATATATATAGAAAGGACAATGATAATGAGAAAGTCAAGCGAGCCTGAAGGAGATAGGGTCTGTAGGGTTTTCATTAAATCATGCCCTCAAGCAGTAGAGCTCCAGAACTCATCATGAGGACATGCACGGCTTCAAGGTTCTCATAATCCCAAAGCACCTGATTGGTTCCAGCAGCTAATGATTAGGCCCTTCAGACGAGCCGGGTCGGATATAACGGAGGTTTGGAAACCCGGAATACTTACAGGACAGAAAGTAGATGATTGGATTTATCTCAAAGAGGATCCTCGCAGAGTCGTGTCATCCGGGGAATGTTAACAATCCTGGATATCGATCGCAGGCGTGTTCAACATCGTTCTATTATCCTCAACGGGTAGCAGAAGAGGAAACCTAAGTTTCACCTTGTGACTAAAAAGCCAACACTGCCCCTAGTGGCTATGTGACCAACCCCAAAGTTCATTCATTCATTCAGCTTCTATTGCTTTATACGATTTTCCCTCGGGTCACGGGAAGTCTTTCTCTATGGGCATTAAGGCAGGATACACCCTGGATGGAATGCCAACCCATCGCACACACACACACACACACACACACACACACACACACACACACACACACACACACACACACACACATTCATACACTAGGGACAATTTTCCAAGGTGCCAATCAACCTACCGTGCATGTTTTTGGACCGGGGGAGGAAACCGGAGAACCCGGAGAAAAAACCCCCTGAGACACGGGGAGAACATGCACAAACTCCACACACACATGGCCGAGACGGGAATCGAACCCGGACCCTGGCGGTGTGAGGCGAACGTGCTAACCACTAAATTAAATACAAGACAATAAATAATACACAGGGTAAAAATGCTGCTTGCGATGGCTGATGATACCGGAAGAACCATCAGACCCAAGGGAAATAACACACGGACGTTTTATTTAAAAACACACATCGGAGCAACACTACAGGGGCCTTTCTCAAGGGCCCCAACATTGGCAGCTGGGTGACGCCAGGGCTTGAACCAACCACCTTCTGATTGGTTACACAAAGTCTTAAGCACTGGGCTACAACTTTCCTGGCACTTCGGAGGGAGTCCTCCTGTGAGTCTCCTTTATGTCCTCATATTCTGTCTGATGAAGGGGGGGTAAAAAAAAAACACACCATAATCCTGGAATAATATAATGTTATATGAGGAAATCCTGAATGTACATTTGCTCTGAGGGTAAAATAGCGTTCGGAGCGTGGCTGTGATCAAGCTACGTGTGCGCGCTCCACCTCCGTCTATTAAACGCTGCGTCGGCGTAACGTCATGTTTGTATTCGCACCTGTTAGGAGGCAATTTGACTCATTTCCTGATTTTGCCCCCGGAGGCCAGGAGTAGACGGGAGGAAATCAGCGTGATCCATGAGCGGGAGAAGAACGCGTCCGTATCCCTATGTAAATATCCCGGGCGCTGGTGATAAGTGGCGAGACAGGGGCCGCGAATTGGCGGCGGAACTCTTGATTTGTTGTGCTGAATTGGGAGGCGGTTATATCCGGATGATTAGCCTTTTTTATACGGAGGTTTGGGGGCGGCTGGGGGAGGATGGCATTAGCTGGGGGAAATTGACCCGCAGCCTGGTCTACACAATCAAGCTGGAGATTATAGATGGTTATTACTGCAGGATGTACTGCAGCATGTAGGGCCAATAAACAGCAAAAATAAACAACTTTTTCTCAATCGGTCCAGCAGGTCGTGAAACACAGAGGCCCAAAAGGTACAAAATCAATAATAAATCCATTCATTCATTCATTCATTCATCTTCTACTTCTACGCTACTAACCGCTATATCCGATCTTTCCTCGGGTCACGGGGAGTCTGTGCCTATCTCAGGCGTCTATGGGCATTAAGGCAGGATACACCCTGGATGGAATGCCAACCCATTGCAGGGCACACACACACACACACACTCACACATTCACACACTAGGGACAATTTTTCCAAGGTGCCAATCAACCTACCGTGCATGTTTTTGGACCGGGGGAGGAACCGGAGAACCCGGAGAAAAACCCCCTGAGGCACGGGGAGAACATGCACAAACTCCACACACACATGGCCGAGACGGGAATCAAACCCGGACCCTGGCGGTGTGAGGCGAACGTGCTAACCACTACGCCACCGTGCCCCACTATATATATATATATATATATATATATATATATATATATATATATATATATATATATATATATATATATATATATAAACCTGGTAGGCATTTCAGCATTATGACCCTGGACTACGATTCCCATCAGCCACTTTTTACCTTCCCATGTCCAGTCATATGACCCCTGGTAATTAGCTTGTTGTTTACTTTTTCATATGACTCTTTTTTCCTTTGTCATTGCTTGCAATCTGATATATTACCACTAGTCTGTACTGATCACGACCACAACGCCAAGTTTATAACAAGGAAATGTACAGCTATTATTATAAGCACTTTCTGAACACTATACATATACACGACATGCAGCTTGTGAACCCCTGACCATCCCGTTCCACATTTAGTGTTCATTTGATGGTGAACGTTGTTTGGAAGCTGGGGTCAGAGAGCAGGATCAGCCATACGGCGCCCCCTGCAACACAGAGGGTTCAGGGCCTTGCTCAAGGACCCACGAGTGGCATTTTGACCCTCCAATTAACCACTCCTCCTTAACCACTGAGCTCCATGCCTCCCTAAGTTGTTCCCCCAAGCAAGGGTCAGCCATGATACAGCGCCCCCTGGAACACAGAGGGTTCAGGGCCTCATTCAAGGACCTAAGAGTGGCAGCTTGGCGATACCTGCTCTCAAACCCCCTACCTCCCAATCAGTAACCCAGCGCCTTTACCACTGGGATAACCCCTCCCCAATTTCTTCCCCCAAGGACACTGGGGTCAGAGCGCAGAGTCAGCCATGATACAGCGCCCCCTGGAGTACAGAGGGTTCAGGGCCTCATTCAAGGACCCAAGAGTGACAGCTTGGTGATACTGGGGTTTGACCCTCCAATCGATCTCCTTAACCACTGAGCTCCACGCCTCCCTAAGTTCTTCCACCAAGGACATCGCGATACAGCGCCCCCTGGAACACAGAGGATTAAGGACCCTTGCTCAAGGACCCAAGGGTGGCATCTTGGTGATACCAGAGCTCTAACCAGGGTCAGACATGGTACAGCGCCCCCTGGAGGGTTCAGGACCTTGCTCAAGATGTGATGCTGGGGCTTGAACCTCCGACCTCATGATCAAAAACCCACTGGACCACCACTGCAGGAGACCTTCCACTTCCACCTCAGTGTAAAAGCGTACAAAGTGGTATCGAACCGTTTCAAGACGTTATTTATCTGCATTTACACACAATCACTAGTGCGCCTCCAACGTTTTCGGGAATATCGGTGGTAAAGTCAGAGGTGCCAATACTTTTGTTCAATATTTGAAATAATCAAATAATACACTCATATTAACATGCTTTCTGTTTCTTTAGGATCTATACATTTCAGGGCTGCACTATAAAGAACAATCTTTTATTCATTTGACTCACTCGAAGCGACAAACACCCCCCCCCCCCCCCCATACACCCCCCCCGTACCCCCCCCCCCTACCCCCCCCCCCCCCCCCCGTCTTTCATCTAAGCCATGTCATTTCATTCCTGATAGGATTCACTCGTCCTGTTGCTTCAGCGCTCCTCATTTCTTCTCCGATTGAAGAGCTGGAATTTTTTCCCCGCAGGACAGAATTTTACCCGCAGGACAGAAGCTCTCACGACAGAAACAAATCGATCGACACGTGTTTTAATTTTAATGCCGGGACTCGAATCAGGAGTCATTTATTTTAAAACCGGATCTAAATGAAGACGTTCGAGACTCCTTCATAAAAGTGTTATAATCCTGTTGTGAGTTCAGGGAGGTGTGGAGATCAGTGGTTACGGCATTGGGTTTGGGCCCGGAAGATCGCCGGTTCAAACCACACCATCACCACCATGTTTCCACTAGTGGGGCCCTTGAGCAAGGCCCTTAACCCTCAATTGCTTAGTCGAAAGTCGCTCTGGACAAGGGCGTCTACCAAATGCCGTAAACAACATAAACATATACTGTGTAATTGTAGCACAATGAGTTCAAATCCCAGAACCACTACCTGCCACTGCTGGGCCCTTAAGCAAGGCCCCCACCTTGTCAAATGCAAAAGTAAAGACACCTCGATCTTCCTATCTATACAAACATTCATTCATTCATTCATTCATCTTCTAGCCTTAATCTTCTACCGCTTCATCCGATCTTCCCTCGGGTCACGGGGAGTCTGTGTCTATCTCAGGCGTCAATGGGCATTAAGGCACCCTGGATGGAATACACCCTGGATGGAATGCCAACCAATCACACACACACACACACACACACACACACACACACACTCACACACACAGTCATACACTAGGGACAATTTTCCAAGGTGCCAATCAACCTACCGTGCATGTTTTTGGACCGGGGGAGGAAACCGGAGAACCCGGAGAAAAACCCCCTGAGACACGGGGAGAACATGCACAAACTCCACACACACATGGCCGAGACGGGAATCGAACCCGGACCCTGGCGGTGTGAGGCGAACGTGCTAAACACTAAACCACCGTGTCTCCTCTATACATACATATCTTTTTCCAAAAGGTTATCCAAAGTCCCTATTTATATATTTATCTATATTATATATTTATTTTTATTTGCGACTTGATCCCTAAGGTGTTGAATAGCTGAGAGTTGGAGCTCTGCAGCAGGAGATCTTCCACTCCGAACTAAAGCAGATCCTCATGGAGCTGGGCTTTGTGTACAGGATTCAAATAAAAGAATATTTTTTACAACATACAGTAATAATGCAGTAATATTCATTTAGATTATCATGTTCATGAAACGTCTCCCAAATAAGTGGACCTTCCATATAAGCGACGACATAACGGCATTATAAGAGCTCATATGTTGTATTTTTGCACCTTAAGACACACAAGTAGATTTTTGCTCTGCATTATAACATGTTTATATGTTGTATTTTGAACCGACATAACATCAGTACAATGTTTTGTTTTATTTTGCAGCAAAATTCAGTGCTAAAGTGCAACATTCAAACAAGTACATCTGATATAAACTTTTACAAAGTTAAACGAGACATTTTGTATAAAGAGTTTGTCGTATGTTTAAGGTTTTTTTATAGTGTAAAAATACGAAGAAAGAAACAAACATAAGAAATGAACAAAATTTCTCGTTTATCACAGTCTGTCAATTATGGCGTCTCACCAGAGAGGGCGCCACTCGCTTAACGCCTCTTCATAACTGTAGCATCCGTTTTCTGACTAAACTAAACGTTATTTTAGACATGTCTTTATCACTTTTCATTTTAATTTTAATTAGGGGCACGGTGGCGTAGTGGTTAGCACGTTCGCCTCACACCGCCAGGGTCCGGGTTCGATTCCCGTCTCGGCCATGTGTGTGTGGAGTTTGTGCATGTTCTCCCCGTGTCTCAGGGGGTTTTTCTCCGGGTTTCCGGTTTCCTCCCCCGGTCCAAAAAAACATTGGAATTGGCAATTGGAAAATCCCTAGTGTATGAATGTGTGTATGTGTGTGTGTGTGTGTGTGTGTGTGTGTGTGTGTGTGTGCCCCCTGCGATGGGTTGGCATTCCATCCAGGGTGTATCCTGCCTTAACGCCCATAGACGCCTGAGATAGACACAGACTCCCCGTGACCCGAGGGAAGATCGGATAAAGCGATAGATGAATGAATGAATGAATGAATGAATATCTTGTTTTTTTGTACTTTGTTCAAAAGAATGATGTTCTTTTGATGTTCAATGTTTTGATGTTTGTATGTGAACGTCCTTAAAAGGCAAAAACACACAAAGTAATCTCCCCTTTTATTCTCCTTCTACTGGAACACGTATTAAAGTTATAATGCAGCATTCGAGTGTTATAACATGTGACTCTGAAATCAGAACAAACATCTCCAAATGACAGATTAATGCACATTAACTTTAATGAGAAATAACGGGCAGTCACATGTTCACATCTGGTATAAATATAGAACGAGGTCATTTCAACCCAAAACGAAGTGTAAACTGTTTAAGCGCTCTAAACAAACATCCTGAAAAGAAACGACTCACAAAACTCGCCTAAAAAGGCCGAGGAATGCAGGAACCATCGCACAACACGGCCACGCTACACTCACACACTTATACACACACACACACATACAGTTCAAGCACTCGCACAGTCATGTACGGACATACACACACACACAGATACACACACACACACACACACACACAACAACATACATGCATACACACACACACACTTATACAGATACACACACACACACACACACATATACACACACACACACACACACACAACACACAAACACATCTCTACATACATACATACACACATACACACACATTAACACAGACACACACCACACATACACACAAACATCACACACACACACACACACACACACACACACACACACACAGGAACGCCACACTTACACATACACATACAAACCACACACTCACCTACACACAACGTATACACACACACACACAACATGAGACACACACACACAGACAGTCACACACACACACACACAACCACACACACACACCACACACCACATCTTCAGACACACCATACACACACACACACACAAACATACACAACACACACACATGCACAGACACACACACACACACACACACACACACACACACACACACAACACACACACACACACACACACACACACACACACACAGATACACACACTCATACAAACATACACATACACACACACACACACTCATACATACATACACACACACACTACACTACACACACACACACACACACACACACACACACACACACACACACACACACACACACTCACACATACACACACACATTAACACACACACACAGATACACACACATACAAACATACACAGACACACACACTCTAATACATACATACACACACACACACACACACACACACAGATACACACACTCATACACACCACACACACAAACACACACACACAGTCACACACATACACAATACATACATACACACACACATACACACACAATGATACATACATACACACACACACACACAATCATACATACATACACACACACACACACATATACATACACACACACATATACATACATATACACACACATACCTAGATACACACACATACAAACAGACACACACACACACACTTATACATACACATATAAACATATATACACACACACACATACAAACACACACAGATACACACACACTCAGATACACAAACAGTTACACACATACTGTACACATACACAAGAACATGAATAACCCAAAAAAGCAGAAATGTTGAGAGAAAGAAAGAAAGAAAGAAAGAAAGAAAGAAAGAAAGAAAGGGAGGTGTGTATGTGAGACAGAAGTAAAGCGAGGGGGAATGAACGCAGTGTTTGTGTGTTTGTGTTATAATGTGATCAGTTGTGTGTAATGGAGTGGAAAAAAAGAACTGCATACTGCATGTGACGCTACACTCACACACTTATACACACACACACACATACAGTTCAAGCACTCGCACAGTCATGTACTGACACAACACACACACATACACACAGATACACACACACACACACGCCATCACACGCCACTGTTCCACCTCATTCCCCTCGTCACACCAAACTCCGTACACACCCTCGAATCCATCCCATAGTTCCAGCAGAACATCCCGCACTACAGCATTCATCACACACATCCGTATCTCTCCTTCCTCAGTCACGCCGTTCCGGAACCGTTCCACTCCAACTCAACCCGAGTAGGTGCTTCAGTCGCGTGTTTAATCTTTAACAGATCTCCTGCTTTGACCCGCTGTGTGTTTTTCACCATGACCTTGTAGACTAAAATATACAGCAGATCTTTCAAGATGATTTATTAAACCACACACCATCATTCTTCTCTTATAAACTTCAGCATGTGTATAATAAAGTGTATAAAATAGTCTGTATTATTCTTTATACATTATTCCATAGTCGATATTATTATTCATTCATTCATTCATTCATTCATCTTCTAGCGCTTTATCCGATCTTCCCTCGGGTCACGGGGAGTCCTGTGCCTATCTCAGGCGTCTATGGGCATTAAGGCAGGATACACCCTGGATGGAATACCACACACACACACACACACACACACACACACACACACACACACACACACACACACACACACACACACACACAACACCACACACACACACACACACACACACACACACACACACACACACACACACACACACACATTCACACATTCACACACATTCATACACTAGGGGCAATTTCCAAGGTGCCAATCAACCTACCATGCATGTTTTTGGACCGGGGGAGGAGGAACCGGAGAACCCGAAGAAAAACCCCTGAGGCACGGGGAGAGCATGCACAAAACTCCATCACACACATGGCCAAGACGGGAATCGAACCCGGACCCCGGTGGTGTGAGGCGAACGTGCTAACCACTACACCAGCCGTGCTTCTTAGTATGATTCATTTTCTACCCGCTTATTCGATCTTCTCGGGTCACAGGCATCTGTGGGCATTAAGGCAGGATACACCCTGGATGGAATGCCAACCAATCGCAAGGACCACATACACACACACACACACACATCATACACTAGGGGCAATTTCCAAGGTGCCAATCAACCTACCGGGGGCACGGTGGCGTGGTGTAGCATGTTCGCCTCACACCGCCAGGGTCCGGGTCGATTCCAATCTCGGCCATGTGTGTGTGGAGTGTGCAGGTTCTCCCGTGCCTCAGGGGGTTTTTCTCGGGTTCTCCGGTTTCCTCCCCCGTGTCCAAAAACATGCACGGTAGGTGATTGGCACCTTGGAAAATTGTCCCTAGTGTATGAATGTGTATGTGTGTGTGTGTGTGTGTGTGTGTGTCCTGCGATGGGTTGGCATTCCATCCAGGGTGTATCCTGCCTTAATGCCCATAGACGCCTGAGATAGACACAGACTCCCCGTGACCCGAGGGAAGATCGGATAAAGCGGTAGAAGAATGAATGAATGAATCACCGTGCATGTTTTTGGATCGGGGGAGGAAAGGAAACCGGAGAACCCGAGAGAAAAAAACCCCTGAGGCACGGGGAGAACATGCACAAACTCCACACACACATGGCCGAGACGGGAATCGAACCCAGACCCTGGAGGCGAACGTGCTAACCACTAAACCACCGTGCTCCTATTTATTATTATTATTATTATTATTATTATTATTATATTTATTTTTTGATTTATCCACGAGGCCGAAATTCCCACAGAGAATTATATATTTAGCATGATGTGATTTCTGTTAATATAATGAGAGGCTTTAAAAAACGGAACCATACCGGCGCATTATTCCTTATCACACGGTGTGTTGGAGATGTTCTACACGTCTGTGTGAGGGATGCATGGAATATAAATGGTCTGTGGATCAATAATCACTTTCCCTACTTACACTTCATTTGTTTTCCATTACACAACCAAGGCCAGTTACACAAACAATAATACACACGCTGTCACAAACACTCACAAATACACTACACTCACAAATACACTACACTCACAAATACACTACACTCACAAATACACTACACTCACAAATACACTCACTCACAAATACACTACACTCACAAATACACTACACTCACACAATACACTCACACATACACTACACTACACCTCACATAATACACTACACTCACACCTAATACACCATACTCACAACAAATACACCATACTCACACATACACTCACAATACACCACAATACACACACTCACAACCACTCACACACACACTACACACACTACTACACTCACACAAATACACACACTCACACAATACACTACACTCAACACACACACACACACTACACACACACACACCACACACACTCTCTCACATACACTACACTACAACTACACGCACAATACACCCAACACATACACACTCACCGAATAACCACTCACAATACCTACCCACACTCAACTACACAAAGAACTACTCACAATACACACACTCACACTACACACACTCACAATACACACACAATACACTACACTCACACCTAATACACTACACTCTCACAATACACTCACAATACACTACACACACACACAACAACTACCATACCAGCACAAATACACTCTCGCACAAGACACACACACACACCGACCAATACCTACTCACTCACAAACCACACATCACACACTCATACACTACACACACAAGAATCACAATACACTCACTTCACAATACACTCACAAATAATACAACTACACACCCCACACCTAATACACTACACTCTCACATACACTCAATACAATACACCACACAATACACTACACTCTCCTCACAATACCTCAAATCACTACAACCACACTACGCGTCACTCACAGTACACTCACAAACTACACACACTCACAAGCCTACACTACACTCACACCTACACACACTCGCACCAATACACTCACAACACACATACACAGCCGATACACACAACTCACCCACATACACACAACACACTACACTCACCACTCCACTACACAAATACACTCACAATACACTACACTCACACATAATAATAACACACTCGCTCACCAGAACTCACCCGACACTCACACTCACACCAATACACTCCTCTCTCACAATACACTCACAATACACTACACTCACACCTCAATACAACTCTCTCACAATACACTCACAATACACAACACACACACCTAATACACTACACTCACACCTAATACACCACCTCATACACCACACTCACAAGTCACACCTATACACTACACTACACACATACACACACCTAATACACCTCACACATACACTCCCACACTCACACCTAATACACTACACTCACACATACACTCACTCACACCGATACACTCACACATCACACTCACACACTACACTCACACAACATACACTCACTCACAATACACTCACACACACTACACTACACTACACTCACACCTAATACACTACACTCTCTCACAATACACACTCACACATACACAACACAATCACTCACAATACACTACACACACAATACACTCACAATACACTACACTACACTACACACATACACTACACACACACACGACAATACACTAATACACCACTCACTCACAATACACTACACACTCGATACACTACACTCACACATACACTCACACTACACTCTCACACTACACTACACTACACTACACTCACTCACACAATACACTACACACACTACACCACACTACACTCACACACCACAATACACTACACTACACTCACTCTCACAATACACTACACAATACACACACTACACTACACAATACACTCTACACCACCTACACACACCTACACACTACACTCACAAACTCTCTCACAATACACAACACACTCACTCACACCACTCACAATACTACACTACACACCTCAATCAACATATCACCACACAATACACACTACACCTAATACATCACAATACACACTCCTACACACTCACACTACACACCTACATACACCTACACTACACTACACTACACCTATATCACTACAACTCACAATACACTACACTACACTACACTACACACATACACTACACTACACACACACCTAATACACACACTCACTACACTCACTACACAATACACTACACTCACACCTACACTCACACACTCACTCAACACTCACAATACACTACACTCACAATACACTACACTCACACCTAATACACTACACTCACATCACTACACAATACACTCACACTACACACACACTCACACTACACTACAATACACTCACTAATACACTACACTCACACTAATCACTAATACACTCACCTCACATACTCTACACTACACAATACGCACTCACAATACACACACTCTCTCACAATACACTACACTCACACCTACACGCACTACACTACACTCACAAATACACTCACACTCACACTACACTCACACTACACTCTACACTCACAATACACTCACACTCACACACTACACTACACTCACTCACAATACACTATATCACTCACAAAATACACTACACTCCACACCATACACTCCTCCCTCCCATACACTCACAGATACACACACCTAATACACTCACACTCACTCACAATACACACTCACACTCACACACTACACACACTACACTACACAATACACTCACACACACTACACTCACAATCACAATACACTCACACACACTACACTCACACCATACACTACACACTCACACTCTACACTCTACACAATCACATACACACTACACACCTACTACACACTCACAATACACATCACACTCACTGCACACACTATCACACTACACTCACACACACTCACACTATACACACACTCACTCACACACACACACTAACACACTACACTACTCACAATCTCACAATACACTCACACTAACACACTACACTACACTCTCTCACAATACACTACACACACTCACTCACATACACTACACACACAGTACACTCACACTCACACCTAATACACCACACTACACTCACAATACACTCACACACACTACACTACACTACACTCACTCAAATACACTACACACACACCTAATACACTACACTCACACTCACAATACACAATACACTCACACCTACACACACACTCTCTCACACAATACACTACACTCTCTCACAATACACTACACACTACACTACACACTACACTCACACACTACACTCACACTCACAATACACTACACACTCACAATACACTACACTACACTCACAATACACTACACACTCACAATACACACACTACACACACTCACACAATCACACACTACACTCACACCTACACTCACACACTACACTACACACTACACTCACACAATACACTCACACCTACACTACACCTACACTCACACTCACTCACAATACACTCACAAATACACTACACTCACACCTACACTCACACCTACACTCTCTCACAATACACTACACTCACACATACACTCTCTCACAATACACTCACAATACACTAGACACTCACACATACACTACACTCACTCACTACACTACACTACACTCACTCACACATACACTACACTCACACTCACACTACACTCACACATACACTACACTACACCTACACTCACCATCTCACAATACACTACACTCACTCACATACACTCACTCACACCTAATACACTCACTCACTCATACACACTCACAATACACTACACTCACACCTAATACACTACACTCACTCACAATACATTACACTCACACTCACTACACTACACTCACACTAATACACTACACTACACTCACACAATACACTACACTCACTACACTCACACACTACACTCACTAATACACTCACTCATACACTACTCACACCTAATACAGTATAATCTCTCACAATACACTACACTATGCTGGATCTTAATACACTATACTTATTCCCAATATATTATACTTTTATACTAATACTCAGTGCTTAGTAACACTACACTGTACCTACTCATACATAATGCTCTCTACTTTAGCACATTATAATTACTCACAATGCATTATACACTTACATGATACACTACACTTCCTTCCAATTCATTATAGGATATACAACGCTTTCTTCCCACACACAATACTCTCTCATGTGCACAATACACATCTCTCACAATACACAACGCTCTCACACAATGCAGGTTTACTGTGGGTTTATAACCATGCCTTTTTTTTAAAAGACGGTGTTTCTATAGTAACAACCGAGTGATGAGGAAACTGAAAATACACAAGTATAATGAATAAATATGTGCATATAGCGAGTCTCAGCTCAGGAAGTGAAACACCATCTATTTTATTTGTGAACATGGCCAAGAGCGAGGTCAGAAAAATTGCTAAATGAGATGGAACCCCTAAATATATTTTCCTTGGAGAGAAAAATCACAGGTCATTTGCTCTTATTTGTTGTTATTTGTTGTTATTTCTGCACGCTATAAGAATGCATTGTTGTCTTGCAGCTCCGTAACAAAAGCCCAGAGTTGAGTTATCCACAGGAATCACGGCCATAATTACGCCTATTGTTACAGCATTTAATAATGTAGTGTAGATATAATAATAATAATAATAATAATAATAATAATAATGTGAAATAGAAATTAAGGTAGAAATGAATATTTAGAATAGGGGGGTACGGTGGCGTTAGTGGTTAGCAACGTTCGCCTCACACCGACCAGGGTCCGGGTTCGATTCGATTCCCGTCTCGGCCATGTGTGTGTGGAGTTTTTTTGCATGTTCTCCCCGTGCCTCAGGGGGTTTTTCTCCGGGTTCTCCGGTTTCCTTCCCCCCCGGTCCAAAAACATGCACGGTAGGTTGATTGGCACCTTGGAAAATTGTCCCTAGTGTATGAATGTGTGTGTGGTGTGTGTGTGTGTGTGTGTGTGTGTGTGTGTGTGTGTGATGGTTTGGCATTCCATCCAGGGTGTATCCTGCCTTAATGCCCATAGACGCCTGAGATAGACACAGACTCCCCGTGACCCGAGGGAAGATCGGATAAAGCGATAGAAGATGATGAATGAATGAATGAATGAATGAATGAATATTTAGATCATTTAAAAAAAAATACACCCTGCTCTCTAATTAGGGTTCATGAAAACACGCCCCCCCCCCCGGAACGGTAATAAACAAAAACAAATAAAATGTTTTTATTGCTTCAATTATTTGTGATCACAAATTGATAGACAAAAATGAAACCATAAATAAAATCAAAAAATAAGTAAAATTCAACTTTGCTACAATTGTTTTTGATTGACATTAGAAATGTATAATCATTAAATATGCAAATATAAAAAAAAAGAACAAAGCAATGTTTTACTTTGTTTCTCATTTTTTGATACATTTTGGATTAAAAAAAAAACAAAAAAACAATGAATACCACAAATAAATCATTCCCTTCTAAATAAATCATTCCCTTTGTTTTGGATTGTGAGAAAAATAATCATAAAACTATAAAACAATTATTCTGCTTTGCTGCATTTGTTTTTCTAATACAGAAGAAAATCATACAAATAAATAAATAAATAAATACATTTTTAGATCAATCTTGTAAAAAAAGAAAACAGATCATTTACAATAGGCAAATAAATAAATAAACTCTGTTCTGCTCCACAACTATTTCAAATCAACAAAAATAAAAAAAAGTGCTAATTAAATTCATATATATATATATATATATATATATATATATATATATATATATAGAGAATATTATCATATTAAAAAATATATGCAAGCAAACAAACAATCCAATATTTTACACTTATTTTTAATTGTTGATGAAGATCAAAGCCAATCATTTTTTCTTATTTTTATCATTTTATCAGTGTTTAACAAATAATAACAATTCCGAATAAACCTTTCCAGGCATTTTCTTTGATAATACTTAATTAACTTGAATAACCAACCAAATAAACAGTATTTACTTTGCAGAGAAAGAGAGAACGCAATGAAATAGTTATAAATAAAATAAATATTGAATTGAATTGAATTATTTTGGAATATAAATAACAAACAAACAAATAAATACAGTTCAGCACCAAACAACAAATCAACAGCAAATATTTCTATATAAACACGTCCCTGTGGGTCAGCGAATGGTTTACCTCTAAAACAGTTATAAAGCCTCGTTGACCCTTTAATCCATTTTCCTTTAACCTTAAATGCACTCGCTGACCGCGTGCCTCTTTAGAGACGCCTGCCTCGCCTGCCTCATTGAAGCACTCCATTCGATTCTGTGCTGAAATGCAGATTGTAGTGTCAGAGAGAAATCCTACTCTCGGGCCAAAAAACCAGACACTTGGGAAAAATGAATAAAGCTTTGAAAATGATAATTATACACTCGTTCCTCAAAGTGGTTCTCTCCAACAAACTGGAAAGCTGCTTATAAAAGGGAGGCTTTTAATGGTGTAGGTAATGTGCTGGATATGTGGACGGATAGATGAGGACGCAGACAGACAGACAGATAGACAGACAATGAGGGGAGGGAGGGAAGCTCTCGTTAGGCAGCACGTGAGCGGCAAGTGATGTGCTTTAGAGCTCTCGGAGTCTCAGCAATGCAGCCGACTGTAACATCGTCTGATCGCAGCCCGTCTGGGCATACATTCTTTTTTATTATGGGGTTAAAGGATTAGATGTAGAAGCACTCAGTGGTAAAGGGGGGTCGTGAACATCTTTCCTTGCGCGTCCCAAAGCTGGAGTCAGGGGGGAGGGGGTAGCTCAGTGGTCTAAGGCGCTGGCGCTGCGTTGCGCTGCTGATCGGAAGATCCGGGTTCGAACCCCGGTATGCCGCCCTTGGGTCCTTGAGCAAGACCCCTTAACCCTCTGTGCTCCAGGGGGCGCTCTGACCCCAGCCACCAACATCAAGCTGGGATATACGAAAGAAAAGATTTTCACTGTGCTGTAATGTATATGTGACCATTAAAGGATATTAAACATGTTCCTGGAATATCGAGGGTTAAGGGCCTTGCTCGAGGGCCCCTAAAGAGTTAGAGATCAGTAAGAGCTCCCACTTCCCAAGAGCTGCGTGAACTCGGAAATGTTTGCAAAAACACATTTGCTAAATAGGGGATGTAAAAGATTTTTATTTGTCACATGCACATGCATACAGTGTACGCAGACATAAAAAGCTTTATACCACCGGTCCGACATTCATTCATTCATTCATTCATTCATTCATTCATCTTCTTCATCTAGCGCTTTATCCGATCTTCCCTCGGGTCACGGGGAGTCTGTGTCTATCTCAGGCGTCTATGGGCATTAAGGCAGGATACACCCTGGATGGAATGCCAACCCATCACACACACACACACACACACACACACACACACACATTCATACACTAGGGACAATTTTCCAAGGTGCCAATCAACCTACCGTGCATGTTTTTTTTTTTTGGACCGGGAGAGGAAACCGGAGAACCCGGAGAAAAAAAACCCCCTGAGACACGGGGAGAACATGCAAACTCCACACACACACATGGCCGAGATGGGAATCGAACCCGGATGGCGGTGTGAGGCGAATGTACTAACCACCGTGCCCCCACCGTCCGACATGTAAACATGAAAATAATTACACATGTAAATAGCATGTAGTAAAAGGGGAATAATAAATAGAAAATACAAATAAGAGTATATACACTGATGATGAATCTTCTAGTGATTTAAGTCATTTTTTTATACTATTTCTCAGAGGAGTAAAAATCGTATGTATTCTGTACATCACTGGGTATTCTGTGCATGTTCACCTGAATTAATGCACGCTTTCCATGCATGATTTATTAACACACACACACACACACACACACACACACACACACACACACACACACACACTGTGCACTCTTTATATTTCTTTTATTAATATCAGACACTGTGCACAACTAGACATATCCTATTTATGTGCTTAATATCTCAGTCCATGTTATAATATCATATTTATCAAGTACAGTATAAGATCCTCTCTGCCACTGGATTCTGTGCTCGTGTGTTTATAACCATTTTTGTAAAGGCACGATCGTGTCCATTGTGGTGTATAGGTCTTAAGGAGCGCATAGGGGTATTGCAGAGCTCATAACGGTCATATAAAGCTCATAGAAGGATTGTCGTGCTTAAAGAGGTTTCATGTTGCCCAGATATATTATACTATAAAATACTAATACATAGCATACTTTTATCTATAACAGAGGCATTATAGAGCTTCAAGAGTTATTTTAGATCTCACTGGGGGTTCGTAGTTCTAATAGAGGTTTTACTGCTCACAGAGGTATAATAGTGACAATAGAGGTAGTATCATGCTCATAGACTATTCATAGTGCTCAGCGAGGTATTATATTACCCAGAGATATATTATACTATGATAAATCTGTAATACAAGTATTATAGTGCTTAAAGAGGTCTTTAGATCTCATTGGGGTTTCATAGTAGAGGTATTACAAGTCTCATAGAGGTTTTATATTGCTCTTATAGGTTTTTATACTGCTCACAGGGGTATTATAGTGATCATAGAGGTATGCTCATAGACTGGTAATTGTCCTCAGAGAGGTTTCATAGTGCCCATAGGTTTATTTATACTGGTAATAGAAGTATTATAGTGCTCATTCACTGTTTATAGTGCTCACAAAGAAATGATATTACAGTGCTTTTAAAGGATTAATGATGTTGAGAGGTATTATAGGGCCTCTCTTCTCATAGAGTGTTCTTAGAGGATTGATTCTGCCGACAGAGGTATTAGCATGCTAATAAAGTGTTGATAGTGCTCAGAGAAACATTATAAAACCCATAGAAGTATTATCATGTTCGTAGTGGTTCATTATAATAAGTACTCTTTTCCAGGGTAAACCTGCTGGAGAAGTTTATTGTGATAGCACTCACAGAGATGTGATCTTACAGTGCTCTTAGAGGCTTAATAGTGTTCATAGGTATTGTAGTGCTCGTAGAGGTATTATTATGCTCATAGACTGTTAATAGTGCTCAGAGAGGTTTTATAGGCCCCATGGGTTTATTATACAGGTGTTGTACTGGTAATAGAAGTATTATAATGCTCAATTAGTGTTTATAGCAGCCACGGAGATATGAGATTACAGTGCTCTTAGAGGTTTAATAGTGTTCATAGGTATTGTAGTGCTCGTAGAGGTATTATCATGCTCATAGACTGTTAATAGTGCCCAGAGAGGATTTATAGGCCCCATGGGTTTATTATACAGGTGTTGTACTGGTAATAGAAGTATTATAATGCTCAATTAGTGTTTATAGCAGCCACGGAGATATGAGATTACAGTGCTTTTAGAGGTTTAATAGTGTTCATAGGAATTGTACTGCTCATAGAGATTTTATCATGCTCATAGACTGTTAATAGTGCTCAGAGAGGTTTTATAGGCCCCATGGGTTTATTATACAGGTGTTGTACTGGTAATAGAAGTATTATAATGCTCAATTAGTGTTTATAGCAGCCACGGAGATATGAGATTACAGTGCTCCTTAGAGGTTTAATAGTGTTCATAGGTAATTGTAGTGCTCGTAGAGGTATTATTATGCTCATAGACTGTTAATAGTGCTCAGATAGGTTTTATAGGCCCCATGGGTTTATTATATAGGTGTTGTACTGGTAATAGAAGTATTATAATGCTCAATTAGTGTTTATAGAAGTCACAGAGATATGATCTTACAGTGCTCTTTAGAGGTTTAATAGTGTTCATAGGTAATTGTACTGCTCATAGAGGTATTATCATGCTCATAGACTGTTAATAGTTACTCAGAGAGGTTTTATAGGTCCCATGGGTTTATTATACAGGTCTTCTACTGGTAATAGAAGTATTATAATGCTCAATTAGTGTTTATAACACTGATATATGATATTACAGTGCTCTTTGAGGTTTAATAGTGTTCATAGGAATTGTAGTGCTCATAGAGGTATTATCATGCTCATAGACTGTTAATAGTGCTCAGAGAGGTTTTATAGGCCCCATGGGTTTATTATACAGGTGTTATACTGGTAATAGAAGTATAATAATGCTCAATTAGTGTTTATAGAAGTCACAGAGATATGATCTTACAGTGCTTTTAGAGGTTTAATAGTGTTCATAGGAATTGTAGTGCTCATAGAGGTATTATCATGCTCATAGACTGTTAATAGTGCTCAGAGAGGTTTTATAGGCCCCATGGGTTTATTATACAGGTGTTGTACTGGTAATAGAAGTATAATACTGCTCAATTACTGTTTATAGTGTTCAGAGGTAATGTAGTGCTCATAGAGCTGTGTGTGTGTGTGTGTGTGTGTGTGTACCACCTTTGCACCTTGGTGAATAACGAGACACTTCCTGTCTGATCCTGTTCGCCCATGATAAGTCTTGCTATGGCTCCCTAATGAAGGCCGATTGGCTTTAGCTCTAATGCCCCATCATTCAGATAAATGCTAATAGCTTTATTTAGATTGTCATGAATCACCCGCTGCCTGATATCATTTCTCCTCGCATGGCTTCCTGCTGCACGGTGACGGATCGCACATCTGCATCTTTCTACACCATCCGTCTTTGTCCAAGCAGTCTCGGGTTTGAGGTTCCGAATTGTTTAGTTGGCATTCTTTCACTGCGACGACAAAAGTGCCTGGAAGGCAGACGGCGCAGACGGAGCCATCTATTAAACAAAAGAAGGGGAAAAAATTGGATTTTTACTCTTCTGGGTCTCTTTTTTTCATTTATTTATTCCTACATGATGCTGTTGTTTTTACATAAAGCTGAGGAATAGGATTATAGGGCTCATAGAGGAATGATCGTGCTCATAGACTGTTAATAGTGCTCAGATAGACCCCATAGGTTCATTATACAGGTGTTGTACTGGTAATAGAAGTATTATAATGCTCAATTAGTGTTTATAGCAGCCACGAAGATATGAGATTACAGTGCTCTTAGAGGTTTAATAGTGTTCATAGGTATTGCAGTGCTCATAGAGGTATTATCATGCTCATAGTGCTCAGAGAGGTTTTATAGCACCCATAGGTTTTTTATACATGTTTTCTACTGGCAATTGAAGTATTATTGTGCTCATTCAATGTTTATAGCACTCACAAAGATATGATATT
>JACRUU010000007.1:2049892-2052961 GCA_030449085.1 Kryptopterus vitreolus
AACAATGGAAACTTAATATCATGTATTTACGAATTAAGTTGCCCAGAGGAAGCATGTAAATAGGAAAAGAGCAATGGGCCTAATACCGAACCCTGTGGCACACCATACTGTACCTGGGAATGCACAGAATAGTCGCCATTTAAATCTACAAACTGGTAGCGGTCAGTTAAATAAGACCTGAACCAGGCAAGGACTGTTCCCTGAATTCCTACTACCTTTTCTAATCTGTGAAGGAGAATTTTATGGTCAATGGTGTCAAAGGCTGCACTGAGGTCGAGTAATACCAGCAGAGAGACACAGCCTTGATCAGAGGCCAGTAAGAGATCATTCACTACTTTGACGAGTGCTGTCTCTGTGCTGTGATGAGGTCTAAATCCTGATTGGTAAAGTTTGTGTATGTTATTCTTAAGTAAGTACGAACTTAACTGCTGTGCAACTACCTTTTCTAAGATTTTTGAAATGAAGGGGAGGTTTGATATCGGCCTATAGTTTGCTAGTTCACTGGGGTCGAGGTCAGGTTTTTTAATTAGTGGCTTAATGACTGCTAATTTAAAGGATTTTGGAACATACCCACTGCTGAGTGAAGAGTTTACTATTGTCAGCAGGGGTTCTGATACTGCTGCTACTACCTGTTTCAGAAAGTGTGTCGGTACGGGATCTAATACACACGTTGTCGATTTAGCAGAAGAGATGAGTGAAATTAATTCATTCTCTTCAACAAGAGTAAAATGATCTAGGATCTGGTCTGGTGTATTTAGTTTATCACCAGAATCAATGAAAAAATCGGGATTTAAGGCCTAAATATTTTCCCCTAATATTTGTTATTTTGTTATTGTAAAAAAATTCATGAAGTCGTCACTACTACATGTTGTTACTGTGGAGATTTCTATCGTTGTTACTATTCCTAGTTAACTCTGCTATAGTGTTAAATAGAAATCTAGGATTGTTTTTATTAGTTTCTATAAGGGTGGAAAAGTAAGCTGATCTAGCTTCACTCAGGGCTTTTTTATATTTTCTGGTGCTCTCTTTCCATGCTGTTTTAAATGTTAACAGTTTAGACTGACGCCATTTTCGTTCTAATTTTCTAACGCTCTGTTTTAAAGAGCGCGTTTGGTCATTATACCAGGGCGCAAGTTTCTTATCTTTAACCATTTTTCTTCTAACTGGTGCAACATTATCTAAGGTGCCACGGAAGGTTGACTCTAGATATTCGGTCGCCTGGTCGAGTTCTACATGGTCAGAGGGGGATCCAATGATCATGGATAATTTTGGGAGATCGCTAACGAAACTCTGAGCAGTTGAAGATGTGAAAATACGTTTAGTTTGATAGCGTGGTGTTGTGTGTACATCATTACCGTAACACACTTTAAATAAAATTAGATCGTGGTCTGATATAACTTCGTTCTGCGGGACAGTCACTATGCTAGTAACACTTATCCCGAACGATAATATCAAATCTAAGGTGTGACCTGCTTTATGAGTGGGTCCTATCACACACTGATTGACTCCCATTGAGTCGAGTATGGACATAAATGCTGTCCTCAGCGGGTCGTCTGTGTTCTCAAAATGAATATTAAAATCTCCGAACGATTAGCGCTCTATCAACAGAAACGACCAGATTTGATAGTAAATCTGCAAATTCACTAAGAAATTCAGAATACGGTCCTGGGGGTCTGTAAATGATAATTAATGGAAGCGACTGTCTCACCTTATTATTGATGGCTATACTAATGTTAGTATGGAGAGCTTCAAAGGCAGTGAACTTGTGTCCATGCTTGTGTACAATAGTTAAATTATCCTTATAGATAATTATAGATAATATAGACGGTTCGATTCCCGTCTCGGTCATGTGTGTGTGGAGTTTGTGCATGTTCTCCCTGTGCCTCAGGGGGTTTTTCTCCGGGTTCTCCGGTTTCCTCCCCGGTCCAAAAACATGCACGGTAGGTTGATTGTCACCTTGGAAAATTGTCCCTAGTGTATGAATGTGTGTGTGTGTATGTGTGTGTGTGCCCTGCAATGGGTTGGCATTCCATCCAGGGTGTATCCTGCCTTAATGCCCATAGACGCCTGAGAGAGACACAGACTCCCCATGACCCGAGGGAAGATCGGATATAGCGGTAGAAAATGAATGAATGAATGAATGAATGTTTACAAGTTAAAGCGTGTCTTAAGCGGCTTTACTGTAATTCATGTCATCACAGAGGATACAGTATATTTCCATCTCATCTGCCTTTATCCACCAGTCTTTCCAGCCGTCACTGAACTATTCCTGGAGCTGCTCGGAGGGTTTTACCAGGGGGTTTTGGGTTCGCTTTTCATACACATCATATCCAATTAAATGCAAACCGCGACTCCGGGTGCGACCCCCCCCCCCTTTACAGCCTGGTCCGTTTTATATTGTCATATCATGCTTTAAAATAAACAAACAAAAAACAGAGAATGTCTTATTGAATTTTATACGTACATACGGCAAATCCACTCGTAGGAGTTCCGGCGTGGATTGCGATCATATACCTCCCGAATCCCACACACGTTCGGAATTTCTGGGATATCCGCTACATTCCGGTCCCCATAGAGAATGAATGGGGAAATTTGTCCCGAGGGAAAATCGGATAAAGCATTATAAGATGAATGAATAGCAACTTGATAATAATACAGTGGAAGGTTTTATACGGGTTATAGGGGGTTATAAGGGTGTAATTACAGATGTCATACAGGCGTTCTATTAAAATAATTGTAAAAGATTTATATTGTGTATATTGTAGGTTCAGTGATCTGGAAGTTGAGTCATGTGACTTGTGTCTGTCTGTCTGTCTGTCTGTCTGGGATGAGTAGTGAAGTCTGGGTAAAATGAAGCGATGGAGAAATACGTCCGGGTGGAAAAACAAAACAAAAACATCATTTCAGCTGTTTTGAGTGAAATTAAAATCTCGGAGTCTTGTATTGACTCGCGCAGGCGTATCGGGCGCAAAGGGGCCACCGAACCTCGCGGGGGGACAAAGTTCACACCTAACGGGGGAAGAAAATACGCTTTGAACTTTCCCTGCTTGTCTAGTGCATCGCGTGGAA
>JACRUU010000007.1:2053461-2068461 GCA_030449085.1 Kryptopterus vitreolus
ACACTACACTCTCTCACAATACACTACACTCACACACTACACATACACTCACTCACAATACACTACACTCACACCTACACTCTCTCACAATACACTCAGAATAGGCTTCACTCACACCTAATACACTACATCTCTCACTCACTCATACAACACTCACTCTCACAATACACTATGCTCACACATACACTCACTCACAATACACTCACACATACACTACACACACACTTAATACACTACACTCTCTCACAATACACTCATACACACATACACTCACAATACACTCACACACACACTACACACACACCTAATACACTACACTCTCTCACAATACACTAATCTACACATACACACTCACAATACACTCACAATACACTACACTCACTACACTACACTCACACACTACTCACAATACACTACACTACACTCACACCTAATACACTACACTCACTCACAATACACTCACACACACACTACACCTACACTACACTACTCACTCACAATCTCACAATACACCACACAATACACTACACACACACACACAATAATACACTACACTCACTCACACAATACACTACACTACACTACACTCACTACACTACAACATACACTCACTCACACCTACACTACACTCACAATACACTACACACAATCACTCACCACTACACACAATACTACACTACACTCACTCACTCACAATACACTACACACACACACACTACATACACTACACTCACAATCACTCACAATACACTACAACTACACTCACTCTCTCACAATACACTCACAATACACTACACACACCTACACCTCACTACACACTCACAATACACTACACACACTACACACCTACACTACACACACTAATACACTACACTCACAATAATACACACAACACTACACTCACTACACATACACTACACTCACACCTAATACAATACACTACACTCACACTCTCACAATACACTCACACACTACACTACACAATACACACATACACACACACACACCACTACGATACACACACTACACTCACACTCACTCACAATACACTCACAAATACACTACCTACTCACACATACACTCACAATACACTACACTCACAGAATACACTACACTCACACCTACACTACTCTCACAATACACTCACAATACACTACACTCACACACTACACCTAACACTACACTACTCTCTCACAATACACTCACATACACACACTACACTACACTCACTCACAATACACTCACAATACACTACACTCACACCTAATACACTCACAATACACTACACACTACACACACCTACACTCACTCACAATACACTCACACATACACATACACTCACACACTCACACTCACACCTACACTCACACTACACTCACTCTCACAATACACTCACACACACCTAATACACTACACTACACCTACTCGTCACACATACACTCACAAATACACTACACACTCACTACACTCTCACACATACACTCACACAACACCATACACTCACACACACACCACTAACACTACACTACACTACACACCACTACACTACACTACACTCACTCTCACAATACACTCACAATACACTACACTCACAGATAATACACTCTCACACACATACACTGCACTCACAATACACTACACTCACACTACTCACAATACATCACAATACACTCACACACTACACTCACAATACACTACACTCTCTCACAATACACTACAATACACTCACACTCTACACACCTAGAATACACTCACACTACACTACACTCACTCACAATACACTCACAATACACTACACACAACATACACTACACTCACTCACACACACTAAAATACACTCACACATACACTACACTACACACACTCACACCTAATACACTACACTCACTCACAAATACACTCACAATACACTACACTCACACACTACACTCACAATACACTACACTCACAATACACTACACTCACACAATACACTCACACACTACACTCACACCTACACTCACAATACACTACACTCACAAATACACTACAATACCTACCAGAATACACTACACTCACACACCTACACTCACACCTACACTCACACTCACAATACACTCACACAACACTACACTACACTCACAAATACACTACACACACTCACACACATACACACACATACACTACACTACACTACACTCACACACACTACACTACACACACTACACTACACTACACCATACACTACACATACACACAATACACTCACACCTCACACTACACTCACACATACACTACACAATACACTCACAATACACTACACACTCACACACACACACTAATACACTACACACTAATCACTCACAATACACTCACAATACACTACACTCACACTCACTCACAATACACTACACTCACAAATACACTACACTCACAAATACACTACACTCACAAATACACTACACTCACAAATACACTACACTCACTCACTCAATACACTACACACACACCTACACTACACTACACTCACAATACACTACACTCACAATACACTACACTCACACCTAACACACTACACTCTCTCACAATACACTCACAATACACTACACACACCTAATACACTACACTCACACCTAATACACACTCACAATACACACACAACTACACTCACTCTCTCACAATACACTACACACACACAATACACGACACCACACCCTCACAATACACTCACTCACAATACACTACACTCACACTCACACAACACACATACACTACACTCACACATACACTCACAATACACTACACTCACACATACACTAATACACTACACTCACTCTCACAATACACTCAAATACACTCACACACTACACTCACAATACACTACACTCACACACATACATACACTACACTCTCTCACAATACACTACACTCACACACTACACTACACTCACACTCTACACTCACTCACAATACACTCACAATACACTACACTCTCTCACAATACACTCACAATACACTACACTCACACACACTACAATACACTACACTCTCTCACAATACATTACACTCACACTACACTCACAATACACTACACTCTCTCACACTCACTCATAATACACTACACTCACACAATACTACATACACTACACTCACTCACAACTCACTCACAATCACAAATACACTACACTCACTACACTCTCACAATACTCTCACAATACACTACACTCACAATACACTACACTCTCTGACAATTCAATATACTCACACCTAATACAGTATAATCTCTCACAATACACTACACTATGCTGGATCTTAATACACTATACTTATTCCCAATATATTATACTTTTATACTAATACTCAGTG
Source organism: Kryptopterus vitreolus (assembly GCA_030449085.1). Classification (NCBI taxonomy): domain Eukaryota; kingdom Metazoa; phylum Chordata; class Actinopteri; order Siluriformes; family Siluridae; genus Kryptopterus; species Kryptopterus vitreolus. The sequence goes on from JACRUU010000007.1 coordinate 2,056,807, forward strand.
CTTAGTAACACTACACTGTACCTACTCATACATAATGCTCTCTACTTTAGCACATTATAATTACTCACAATGCATTATACACTTACATGATACACTACACTTCCTTCCAATTCATTATAGGATATACAACGCTTTCTTCCCACACACAATACTCTCTCATGTGCACAATACACATCTCTCACAATACACAACGCTCTCACACAATGCAGGTTTACTGTGGGTTTATAACCATGCCTTTTTTTTAAAAGACGGTGTTTCTATAGTAACAACCGAGTGATGAGGAAACTGAAAATACACAAGTATAATGAATAAATATGTGCATATAGCGAGTCTCAGCTCAGGAAGTGAAACACCATCTATTTTATTTGTGAACATGGCCAAGAGCGAGGTCAGAAAAATTGCTAAATGAGATGGAACCCCTAAATATATTTTCCTTGGAGAGAAAAATCACAGGTCATTTGCTCTTATTTGTTGTTATTTGTTGTTATTTCTGCACGCTATAAGAATGCATTGTTGTCTTGCAGCTCCGTAACAAAAGCCCAGAGTTGAGTTATCCACAGGGAATCACGGCCATAATTACGCCTATTGTTACAGCATTTAATAATGTAGTGTAGAATAATAATAATAATAATAATAATAATAATGTGAAATAGAAATTAAGGTAGAAAGAATTAGAATAGAAATGAATATTTAGAATAGGGGGGTACGGTGGCGTAGAGTGGTTAGCAACGTTCGCCTCACACCGCCAGGGTCCGGGTTCGATTCCCGTCTCGGCCATGTGTGTGTGGAGTTTTTGCATGTTCTCCCCGTGCCTCAGGGGGTTTTTCTCCGGGTTCTCCGGTTTTCCTCCCCCGGTCCAAAAACATGCACGGTAGGTTGATTGGCACCTTGGAAAATTGTCCCTAGTGTATGAATGTGTGTGTGTGTGTGTGTGTGTGTGTGATGGGTTGGCATTCCATCCAGGGTGTATCCTGCCTTAATGCCCATAGACGCCTGAGATAGACACAGACTCCCCGTGACCCGAGGGAAGATCGGATAAAGCGATAGAAGATGAATGAATGAATGAATGAATGAATGAATATTTTAGATCATTTAAAAAAAAAAAAAAACACACCCTGCTCTCTAATTAGGGTTCATGAAAACACGCCCCCCCCCCCCGGAACGGTAATAAACAAAAACAAATAAAATGTTTTTATTGCTTCAATTATTTGTGATCACAAATTGATAGACAAAAATTAAACCATAAATAAAATCAAAAAATAAGTAAAATTCAACTTTGCTACAATTGTTTTTGATTGACATTAGAAATGTATAATCATTAAATATGCAAATATAAAAAAAAAGAACAAAGCAATGTTTTACTTTGTTTCTCATTTTTTGATACATTTTGGATTAAAAAAAAAACAAAAAAACAATGAATACCACAAATAAATCATTCCCTTCTAAATAAATCATTCCCTTTGTTTTGGATTGTGAGAAAAATAATCATAAAACTATAAAACAATTATTCTGCTTTGCTGCATTTGTTTTTCTAATACAGAAGAAAATCATACAAATAAATAAATAAATAAATAAATAAATACATTTTAGATCAATCTTGTAAAAAAAGAAAACAGATCATTTACAATAGGCAAATAAATAAATAAACTCTGTTCTGCTCCACAACTATTTCAAATCAACAAAAATAAAAAAAAGTGCTAATTAAATTCATATATATATATATATATATATATATATATATATATATATATATATATAGAGAGAGAGAGAGAGAGAGAGAATATTATCATATTAAAAAATATGCAAGCAAACAAACAATCCAATATTTTACACTTATTTTTAATTGTTGATGAAGATCAAAGCCAATCATTTTTTCTTATTTTTATCATTTTATCAGTGTTTAACAAATAATAACAATTCCGAATAAACCTTTCCAGGCATTTTCTTTGATAATACTTAATTAACTTGAATAACCAACCAAATAAACAGTATTTACTTTGCAGAGAAAGAGAGAACGCAATGAAATAGTTATAAATAAAATAAATATTGAATTGAATTGAATTATTTTGGAATATAAATAACAAACAAACAAATAAATACAGTTCAGCACCAAACAACAAATCAACAGCAAATATTTCTATATAAACACGTCCCTGTGGGTCAGCGAATGGTTTACCTCTAAAACAGTTATAAAGCCTCGTTGACCCTTTAATCCATTTTCCTTTAACCTTAAATGCACTCGCTGACCGCGTGCCTCTTTAGAGACGCCTGCCTCGCCTGCCTCATTGAAGCACTCCATTCGATTCTGTGCTGAAATGCAGATTGTAGTGTCAGAGAGAAATCCTACTCTCGGGCCAAAAAACCAGACACTTGGGAAAAATGAATAAAGCTTTGAAAATGATAATTATACACTCGTTCCTCAAAGTGGTTCTCTCCAACAAACTGGAAAGCTGCTTATAAAAGGGAGGCTTTTAATGGTGTAGGTAATGTGCTGGATATGTGGACGGATAGATGAGGACGCAGACAGACAGACAGACAGACAGACAGATAGACAGACAGAGGGAGGGAGGGAAGCTCTCGTTAGGCAGCACGTGAGCGGCAAGTGATGTGCTTTAGAGCTCTCGGAGTCTCAGCAATGCAGCCGACTGTAACATCGTCTGATCGCAGCCCGTCTGGGCATACATTCTTTTTTATTATGGGGTTAAAGGATTAGATGTAGAAGCACTCAGTGGTAAAGGGGGGTCGTGAACATCTTTCCTTGCGCGTCCCAAAGCTGGAGTCAAGGGGGAGGGAGGGGGTAGCTCAGTGGTCTAAGGAGCTGGCGCTGCGTTGCGCTGCTGATCGGAAGATCCGGGTTCGAACCCCGGTATGCCGCCCTTGGGTCCTTGAGCAAGACCCTTAACCCTCTGTGCTCCAGGGGGCGCTCTGACCCCAGCCACCAACATCAAGCTGGGATATACGAAGAAAAGATTTTCACTGTGCTGTAATGTATATGTGACCATTAAAGGATATTAAACATGTTCCTGGAATATCGAGGGTTAAGGGCCTTGCTCGAGGGCCCCTAAAGAGTTAGAGATCAGTAAGAGCTCCCACTTCCCAAGAGCTGAGTGAACTCGGAAATGTTTGCAAAAACACATTTGCTAAATAGGGGATGTAAAAGATTTTTATTTGTCACATGCACATGCATACAGTGTACGCAGACATAAAAAGCTTTATACCACCGTCCGACATTCATTCATTCATTCATTCATTCATTCATTCATCTTCTAGCACTTTATCCGATCTTCCCTCGGGTCACGGGGAGTCTGTGTCTATCTCAGGCGTCTATGGGTATTAAGGCAGGATACACCCTGGATGGAATGCCAGCCCATCTCACACACACACACACACACACACACACACACACACATTCATACACTAGGGACAATTTTCCAAGGTGCCAATCAACCTACCGTGCATGTTTTTTTTTTTTGGACCGGGAGAGGAAACCGGAGAACCCGGAGAAAAAAAACCCCCTGAGACACGGGGAGAACATGCAAACTCCACACACACACATGGCCGAGATGGGAATCGAACCCTGGCGGTGTGAGGCGAATGTACTAACCACCGTGCCCCCACCGTCCGACATGTAAACATGAAAATAATTACACATGTAAATAGCATGTAGTAAAAGGGGAATAATAAATAGAAAATACAAATAAGAGTATATACACTGATGATGAATCTTCTAGTGATTTAAGTTTTTTTTATACTATTTCTCAGAGGAGTAAAAATCGTATGTATTCTGTACATCACTGGGTATTCTGTGCATGTTCACCTGAATTAATGCACGCTTTCCATGCATGATTTATTAACACACACACACACACACACACACACACACACACTGTGCACTCTTTTATTCTTTTATTAATATCAGACACTGTGCACAACTAGACATATCCTATTTATGTGCTTAATATCTCAGTCCATGTTATAATATCATATTTATCAAGTACAGTATAAGATCCTCTCTGCCACTGGATTCTGTGCTCGTGTGTTTATAACCATTTTTGTAAAGGCACGATCGTGTCCATTGTGGTGTATAGGTCTTAAGGAGCGCATAGGGGTATTGCAGAGCTCATAACGGTCATATAAAGCTCATAGAAGGATTGTCGTGCTTAAAGAGGTTTCATGTTGCCCAGATATATTATGCTATAAAATACTAATACATAGAGAGGTTTTATAACAGAGGCATTATAGAGCTTCAAGAGTTATTTTAGATCTCACTGGGGGTTCGTAGTTCTAATAGAGGTTTTACTGCTCACAGAGGTATAATAGTGACAATAGAGGTAGTATCATGCTCATAGACTATTCATAGTGCTCAGCGAGGTATTATATTACCCAGAGATATATTATACTATGATAAATCTGTAATACAAGTATTATAGTGCTTAAAGAGGTCTTTAATCTATTGTGGTTTCATAGTAGAGGTATTACAAGTCTCATAGAGGTTTTATATTGCTCTTATAGGTTTTTATACTGCTCACAGGGGTATTATAGTGATCATAGAGGTATGCTCATAGACTGGTAATTGTCCTCAGAGAGGTTTCATAGTGCCCATAGGTTTATTTATACTGGTAATAGAAGTATTATAGTGCTCATTCACTGTTTATAGTGCTCACAAAGAAATGATATTACAGTGCTTTTAAAGGATTAATGATGTTGAGAGGTATTATAGGGCCTCTCTTCTCATAGAGTGTTCTTAGAGGATTGATTCTGCCGACAGAGGTATTAGCATGCTAATAAAGTGTTGATAGTGCTCAGAGAAACATTATAAAACCCATAGAAGTATTATCATGTTCGTAGTGGTTCATTATAATAAGTACTCTTTTCCAGGGTAAACCTGCTGGAGAAGTTTATTGTGATAGCACTCACAGAGATGTGATTTTACAGTGCTCTTAGAGGCTTAATAGTGTTCATAGGTATTGTAGTGCTCGTAGAGGTATTATTATGCTCATAGACTGTTAATAGTGCTCAGAGAGGTATAGGCCCCAGGTTTATTATACAGGTGTTGTACTGGTAATAGATGTATTATAATGCTCAATTAGGTTTAAGCAGCCACGGAGATAGAGATTACAGTAGAGGTTATAGTGTTCATGTAGTGCTCAATTATCATGTCATAGACTGTTATAGTGCCCAGAGAGGATTTATAGGCCCCATGGGTTTATTATACAGGTGTTGTACTGGTAATAGTATTTATAGTATTATAATGCTCAATAGTGTTTATAGCAGCCACGGAGATATGAGATTACAGTGCTCTTTAGAGGTTTAATAGTGTTCATAGGAATTGTACTGCTCATAGAGGTATTTATCATGCTCATAGACTGTTAATAGTGCTCAGAGAGGTTTTATAGGCCCCATGGGTTTATTATACAGGTGTTGTACTGGTAATAGAAGTATTATAATGCTCAATTAGTGTTTATAGCAGCCACGGAGATATGAGATTACAGTGCCCTTAGAGGTTTAATAGTGTTCATAGGTATTGTAGTGCTCGTAGAGGTATTATTATGCTCATAGACTGTTAATAGTGCTCAGATAGGTTTTATAGGCCCCATGGGTTTATTATACAGGTGTTGTACTGGTAATAGAAGTATTATAATGCTCAATTAGTGTTTATAGAAGTCACAGAGATATGATCTTACAGTGCTTTTAGAGGTTTAATAGTGTTCATAGGTAATTGTACTGCTCATAGAGGTATTATCATGCTCATAGACTGTTAATAGTTACTCAGAGAGGTTTTATAGGTCCCCATGGGTTTATTATACAGGGTCTTCTACTGGTAATAGAAGTATTATAATGCTCAATTAGTGTTTATAACACTGATATATGATATTACAGTGCTCTTTGAGGTTTAATAGTGTTCATAGGAATTGTAGTGCTCATAGAGGTATTATCATGCTCATAGACTGTTAATAGTGCTCCAGAGAGGTTTTATAGGCCCCATGGGTTTATTATACAGGTGTTGTACTGGTAATAGAAGTATAATAATGCTCAATTAGTGTTTATAGTGTTCAGTGCTTTTAGGTAATGTGTTCAAGTGCTCATAGAGGTATTATCTGTAGACTGTTAACTAGTGTGTGTGTGTGTGTGTGTGTGTGTGTGTACCACTGTGTGTGTGTGTGTGTGTGTGTGTACCACCTTTGCACCTTGGTGAATAACGAGACACTTCCTGTCTGATCCTGTTCGCCCATGATAAGTCTTGCTATGGCTCCCTAATGAAGGCCGATTGGCTTTAGCTCTAATGCCCCATCATTCAGATAAATGCTAATAGCTTTATTTAGATTGTCATGAATCACCCGCTGCCTGATATCATTTCTCCTCGCATGGCTTCCTGCTGCACGGTGACGGATCGCACATCTGCATCTTTCTACACCATCCGTCTTTGTCCAAGCAGTCTCGGGTTTGAGGTTCGGAATTGTTTAGTTGGCATTCTTTCACCGCAACGACCAAAGTGCCTGGAAGGCAGACGGCGCAGACAGAGCCATCTATTAAACAAAAGAAGGGGAAAAAATGGATTTTTACTCTTCTGGGTCTTTTTTTTTATTTATTTTTTCCTACATGATGCTGTTGTTTTTACATAAAGCTGAGGAATAGTATTATAGGGCTCATAGAGGACTTATAGTGCTCATAGACTGTTAATAGTGCTCAGATAGGCCCCATAGGTTCATTATACAGGTGTTGTACTGGTAATAGAAGTATTATAATGCTCAATTAGTATTTATAGCACTCGCAGAGATATGATATTACAGTGCTCTTAGAGGTTTAATAGTGTTCATAGGTATTGTAGTGCTCATAGAGGTATTATCATGCTCATGCTCATAGACTGGTTTTTTATACTACTGGCATAGTGCTCAGAGATTATTGTGCTCATTCAATGTTTATAGCACTCACAAAGTTTTATAGTGCAGAGGTAATGTAGTGCCATAGGTTTACTATACAGGTCAGAGAGGTTTATAGTGCATGGTTTACTATACAGGTAATAGAAGTATTATTCTGCTCATTCAATGTTTATAGCACTCACAGAGATATGATATTACAGTGCTCTTGGAGGTTTTATAGTGTTCATAGAGATATTATCAAGCTCATAGACTGCTTATAGTGCTCAGAGAGGTATTTTATTGTCATGCTCATGTTGTCTAGTGCCGATTGGTTGATTATTCAGGTTTTAGAGGTATTAGAGTGTTTATAGCGCTTACAGAGATGCTATTACACTGCTCATAGAGGTTTAGTAGTGTTCATAAAGTTTTATACTGCTCACAGAGGTATTATGGTGCTCATAGAGGTATTATCATGCTCATAGACTATAGTGCTCAGAGAGGTTTTCTAGTCCCCTTAGGTTGATTATACAGGTTTTATACTCTTAACAGAGTTATTATAGTGCATAATCATTGTTATAGCACTCAGAGATAAATGATGTTACAGTGCTCTCAGAGGTTTAATAGTGCTCAGAGGTATTATAGAGCCCCTTGCTTACCATAGAGGTTTTATAGTGCTCTGAAAGTTTTTATACTGCTCCTAGAGGTTTTATGGTGCTCGTAGCGGTATAAGCATGCTCATAGACATCACCATTTCTCTGTGAGTGCTATAAACACTGATTGGGCACTATAATACCTCTATTAGCAGTATAAAACCTGCATAATCAACCTATGGGCCCTATAAAACCTCCCTGAGCACTATAAACAGTCTATGAGCATGCTAATACCTCTACTAGCACTATAATACAATGGACTAGATCATATTTCAGCAATTTTATCTGAAGTTTAATGGATCATTTACATGCATATTGTAGTGTATTGTCAATTCTTTTCACGTAACGCTTTGGCAACGTTCTCACAACGTGTTTACAACATTTTTACATCCGTTCACTTTTGGACAAAAACTAAATCAAATAAACAAATATAAAAATGGACCACATTTGTAGGAAGCTCTAAAAGACAACAGCTGCTGAGTTTGTGATGTTAAATCGGATAGAAAAATGTCCCCGAGTTACCGCATCTGCTACGGTAAACTACACAAGACTCACAATGACTTAGTGATTAAAGGAATCATGAATCACATTATTTATATTATTATTTATATTACAGTAAGGACAAAATCAATGTGCTTTATACTGAAATAGAGAAGAAGGTGCGGTTAATGGAATCCCGGAGACGTATGATGTTCAGTGTGTATATATATATATATATACATATGTGCGTGCGTGTATGTGTGAATATATGTGTGTATATATATATATATATATATATATATATATATATACTATATATATATATATATATATATATAATATAATATATAATTATGGCATACATACATACCCATACACACACACACACCCAATATATATTACATATAATATATATAATATATATATATATACATATGTATAATAGTAATAACACAGTAATAACACAACAAGTGATTTAGTATATATATATATATATATATATATATATATATTATATATACATACACACACACACACACACATATATATATATATATATATATATATATATATATATATATATATATATATATATACAGTGTATGTGTGTGTTGGTGTGTGTGTGTGTGTGTGTGTGTGTGTGTGATATAGTAAAAATAAGGGAGGGGTTTTTTCATCTTCCAGTGGAGCTGAAAATGCATAAAACATCTTTTCATTAAAAACAGGGACACGAAGCGACATTCGATAGTTATTGTCGAGTGAAAGAAAAAGAGGATGCGAGAGGACTCGTTTTCAGAATGTCCTTATAGTGTGCAAACATAAAACACAAACAAATAAAATAAACAAGAAATTCAATCACCAACAAAGAATAAAAAAGTATGAGTATGAGCGGAAAGCGGAGACGATGACTGACACGGCACAGGGGGAAAGACGAGTGACGGGGGAAAGTCTGTATTATACACTAATATTAATCAGGGTAAAAGCCGCCACTGCAAACAAACAAACAAACAAACAAACAAACAAAATGCCCTTCTTGAAACAAACACTTAAATCACTTAAATCTAGTTAAAGTGTATTAAAATCTGCCAAACTAGAATTAATATCTAGTGGACAAATAAATAGACATATAAAATAGTTCATGTACTGACATTTACAGCATGTGGTTAAGGGCCTTGCTCAAGGGTCCACGAGTGGCAGCTTATTGTTGGGATTTGAACCTGCGACCTTCCAGTCCACAACCTTAACCATTGCCCTATCACCTCTATGATAAATACAAATATTTATTTAAAAAAAAGGCTTAAAAAAAATGTATTCTTGAAATACGAATTTTTAACTTAGTGTTAAAATTTGTACATCATTCAAACTTTTTTCTGAACAGGTACTGACTTACTTTAGGATTTAATGTGATTATTTTAAGATTTGTCTGAATAATTCTGATTAAAATCTTTGAAGCAGAAAAAAAACATTTCTTTGTTTACGCATCAATGCACTTAAACTGTGGGCCGCTATAAGCGCTACAAAAACATCATTCATTCATTCATTCATTCATTCATCTTCTAGCGCTTTATCCGATCTTCCCTCGGGTCACGGGGAGTCTGTGCCTATCTCAGTAGTCTATCGGGCGTCTATGGGTATTAATGCAGGATACACCCTGGATGGAATGCCAACCCATCACACACACACACACACACATTCATACACTAGGGACAATTTTCCAAGGTGCCAATCAACCTACCGTGCATGTTTTTGGACCGGGGGAGGAAACCGGAGAACCCGGAGAAAAACCCCCTGAGGCACGGGGAGAACATGCACAAACTCCACACACACATGGCCGAGACGGGAATCGAACCCGGACCCTGGCGGTGTGAGGCGAACGTGCTAACCACTAAACCACCGTGCCTCTTACAAAAACATCATGATAATTAAAATACATGTTTAAGAAAAAGTGAACGTGAAAACGTGCACTTGTGAAAACGTGCACTTGTGAAAACGTGCACTTGACTGTGCTTTAACAACATGACTGGATACATTTACTTTACTGTTTTTCGTTTTCTGGGATTCTCTTGTGCAAACACACATTTGTCACATGTTGTCTCGTGTATATTTATTTACTTCGTCCTGTTGACAAGTTAAAGCGTGTCTTAAGCGGCTTTACTGTAATTTATCTCATCACAGAGGATACAGTATATTTCCATCTCATCTGCCTTTATCCACCAGTCTTTCCAGCCGTCACTGAACTATTCCTGGAGCTGCTCGGAGGGTTTTACCAGGGGGTTTTGGGTTCGCTTTTCATACACATCATATCCGAATTAGAGCAGGAGTACGATTCTTTTATAAAACAGGTGGGAGATCAGTGGTACAGCTTTGGATTCTGGACCAGAAGATCACAAGTTCAAATTCCACCACCATCAAAAGCTGCCACTGGGTGGGCCCTTGAGCAAGGCCCTTAACTCTCAGTTGTTAGTTGTAATTCGCTCTGGATAAAGGCGTCTGGCGAATGCCATAAATGTAGACAATTAATAAGGCAATTTTATTATAATGTGAATAATCTCGCTTGTTTAAAGGATGGAGCACACAGGGGTTAAGGGCCTTGATCAAGAACCTAAGAGTGGCGGCTTGGGGATACCGGGGCTCGAACCATGACCTTCCAATCAGAAACTGCTGAGATACAAATACACCCCTCCCCCCTCTGAACCCACTGTGAGAAGATAATAGTTTATATATATATATATATATTTCCTGAAATTCCGAACGTGTGTGGGGTCCGGGAGGTATATGATGGTGATCCACTCCGGACCCCCTACGAGTGGATTTGCACATATGTGCATGTCGGACGCTCACAGGTTGAACTGTGAGGTACCTAATTTCAACCCCATTCATTTTCTATGTGGAAAAGAATTCCCGCTTTTTGGCCCCGGGTTCGGAATTCCGCGGGGCGATTCCTTATAAAAGTAACAGCACACCTCACACCATCGGGACGCACGATACGAGGTATGATTCGTGACGATCGGATAAAAACTGTGTAATAGTGATGCTTTTGCACACGTCACTAACCTCAGTACCAGGATTATAACAACATAGCATGCTTTAAAAAAACCAAACAAAAAACAAGAATGTCTTATCGAATCTGTTATACACACATATGGTAAATCGTCGTAGGAGTTCCGGCGTGGATTGCGATCATATACCTCCCGAATCCCACACACGTTCGGAATTCTGGGAATTCCGCGACATTCCGGTCCCATAGAGAATGAATGGGGAAATTTGCCCTGAGGGAAAATCGGATAAAGCATTATAAGATGAATGAATAGCAACTTGATAATAATACAGTGGAAGGTTTTATACGGGTTATAAGGGGGTTATAAGGTGTAATTACAGATGTTATACAGGCGTTCTCTTAAAATAATTGTAAAAGATTTATATTGTGTATATTGTAGGTTCAGTGATCTGGAAGTTGAGTCATGTGACTTGTCTGTCTGTCTGTCTGTCTGGGATGAGTAGTGAAGTCTGGAGAAATAAAATGAAGCGATGGGTGGAAATACAAAACAAAAACATGGGTAAAAGGTCAAAACAAAAACATCATTTCAGTGTTTTGAGTGAAATTAAAATCTCGGAGTGTTTTGAGTGAAATTAAAATCTTGTATTGTCTTGTACTGCGCAGGCGT
>JACRUU010000007.1:2080961-2083461 GCA_030449085.1 Kryptopterus vitreolus
GGTCCAAAAACATGCACGGTGTGTGAATGTGTGTGTGTGTGTGTGTGTGTGTGTGTGTGTGTGTGTGTGTGTGTGTGTCCTGTGTTTATATTACATTTTTGGCATTTGGCAGAAGCCGGAATCCATAGCGATTTACAACTGAGGGTTAAGGGCCTTGATTAAGGACCCACTACTAGTGGCAGCCTGGTGGTGGTTGTTGGGTTTGAACCCGTGATCTCCCAATCCAACTCCTGGACCGGTGGGTTACACACCTCCCATGTGTTCCCTGCGATGGGTTGGTATTCCATCCAGGGTGTATCCTGCCTTAATACCCATAGACGCCTGAGATAGGCACAGACTCCCCGTGACCCGAGGGAAGATCGGATAAAGCGCTAGAAGATGAATGAATGGATGAATGAATGAATGAATAGGTGTAGGCTTCTGCTGGATAAGTCAGTTAAAGCGGTGGAAGTAAACATCACTGCATGTGAATAATGTGATTTATTTTAGGCATGTGTGGAAAAATCCTGTAAACAAAGAACGCTTTCAAAAATGTCAGTGTTTATTATTTACTTTCATCAAATGCAGTGAATGAAGAGAAATGAAATGACTCAATATTTGTTGTGAACACATTTTACCTTCAAAACAGCAGCAGTAATATTTCTATTTACACGTACACACAGTGTTTATGAAGGAACTCGGATGGTTGTTTGTTCCATGTTGGAGAAGTAAACACATTCCATCTTCTGTGGATGTCGACGTTCTCACATCCTTCTGTCTCTTCATGGAAATCCCAACACACACTCCATGATGTAGAGATCAGGGCTCTGTGTGTGTGTGTGTGTGTGGGGGGGGGGGGGGGGGGGGGGGGGGGGGGGGGGGGGGGGGGGGGGGGGGGGGGGGTGCCATCACTTTCTACTATTTCTACTACTTCTTCTAAACGTTACTCACGACAAATATTGATTTGATTTTTGCTTTGCATTTTGTAAATTGACAAAAAATAAACACAATTATTTATATTTCTGACGCAATACAGACACACACACACACAAACACACACACGTATATATATATATATATATATATATATATATATATATATATATATATATATATATCGATATATATATATATATATATATAAAACTCAGTAATGGACTTTGTATAACACACACACACACACACACACACACACACACACACACATATATATATATATATATATATATATATATATATATATATATATATATATATATATATATATCATTATAGATATACTCAGTAATAGCTTTGACAGCAAATAAAAATACATATATATATATATATATAAACTCAGTAATGACTTTGTTATAACACACACACACATATATATATATATATATATATATATATATATATATATATATATATATATATATATCATAACAAATATAACTATATAATAGCTTTGACAGCAAATAAAAATACATCCAAAAATACTTTGTGAAATGAATGATTATAGGCGGTTTGTATTGTGATTTTGTCTCCCTGAGACGATAAAGAGCGCGACTCTATCTGTGTGGATAAAAGGCATCTGCTACTGTAAACGCTGTAAACGCTGTAAAAGAAGTGTTTTAGTGTTGGATGTCGTAGGAAAGCTGCCCTTTTGGCGCGCTGGATGTGGTGTTATCATATCATTCAGCCTTATCGCACTTCTCGTACCGCAGTAATGAGTGTAATCTGTAGAATGACACATTAATGATGGAGAATTATTAATGAAAGGAGAAACGGACGGCTGATTGTGTGTGATTGTGAAATTATGGTCTGTTTTTTCGACTGGTTCACTGTTCGTTTTGGGAATTTCAGCACCAAACGACGTGACGAATGAACTTCCGCTTCCACTTACCGTCTATTTTCCTGAAGCTTCGTTAAAAGTGAGATTGACGAGACGGAAAACCAATTAATGGAATAAAAACTCGATGTTAAATCTTTGATGTATATTATAATATTACATGGCCGTGTTTTGCCTGTTATTTAATATAAAAAATGAAAAAAATGAACATGTCAGTGATGTTTATGGATAAATTTGTTAAATAAAAATAAAGGGAATAAATGTTACATCTTTTTTAAAACTATTATTATTTATTTTATTATATGTTATATTTATATTATGTATTATATTTATTATTATATATTTACTTTTTGGACACGTTATACAAATCACGTTTTCCTTTAAAATATAAAAAAATAACAAATTAAAGTAAATAAAAATAAAGGGAATAAATGTTACATCTCGCAGCTTTAAAAAATATATTATTATTTATTTTTATCATATATTATATTTATATTATTTATTATATTTATTATTATATATTTATTTTTGGACACGTTATACAAATGACGTTTTCCTTTAAAATAGAAAAAATAATCAAATTAAAATAAATAAAATAAAGGGAATAAATATTACATCTATCAGCTTTAAAAAAATATTTTATTTATTATTTATTATTTATATTTATTTATATTATTTATTATATTT
>JACRUU010000007.1:2093461-2095961 GCA_030449085.1 Kryptopterus vitreolus
CTTCCTCCTCTCTTCCGCCTCCTCTTCCTCCTCCTCTTCCTCTTCCTCCTTTCTTCTTCCTCCTCTTCTTCCTCCTCCTCTTCCTCCTCTCTTCCTCCTCTTTCTTCCTTCCTCTCCTCCTCTTCCTCCCTCCTCCCTCCTTCTCCTCCTCCTCCTCCTCCTCCTCCTCCCTCTCCTCCTCCTCTTCCTCTTCTCCTCTTCCTTCTTCCTCCTCCTCCTCTTCTCCTCCCTCTTTCCTCCTCTTCCTCCTCTTCCTCCTCTTCTTCCTCTTTCCTCCGCTTCCTCCTCCTTCTCCTCCTCCTCTCCCTCCTCTTCAGTCCCTCCTCTTCTTCCCTCCTCTTCCTCCCCTCTTTCCTCCCCCTCCTCCTCTTTCTCCTCCTTCTCTTCCTGCTCCTCCTCTTCCTCTTCTCCCTCCTCTCTCCTCCTCCTCCCTCCTCCTCCTCCTCCTCTCCTCCTCCTCCTCCTTTTCTCCTCCTTCTCCTCCTCCTCTTCCTCTTCCTCCTATTTCTCCTCCTCTTCTCCCTCCTCCTCTTCTTTCTCCTCCTCTTCCACCTCCTCTCCTCACCACCTCCTCTCCTCCCTCGTCCTCCTCCTCTCTTCCTCCTCCCCTCTTTCCTCCCTCTTCTTCCTCTTCCTCCTCCTCTTCCTCCTCCTCCTCCTCCTCCTCCTCCTTCTTCCTCCTCCCTCCTCCTCCTCTTCCTCCTATCTCCCCTCCCTTCCTCTTCTCCTCCTCCTCTCTCTCCCTCGACTCAATCCTCCTCCTCCTCCCTCCTCCTTCCTCCTCTTTATCCCTCCTCTGACTCATCCTCTCCTCTCTCCCTCCTCCTCTTCCTCCTTTTCTTCTTCTTCCTCGTCTTCTCCTCCTCTTCCTCCTCTTCCTCTCTCTCCTCTTCCTCCTCCTGCTCCTCCTCTTCCTCCTCTTCCTCTTCCTCCTCCTCCCCCTCTTCCTCCTCCCCCTCTTCCTCCTCCTCCTCTTCCTCCTCCTCCTCTTCCTCCTCTCTACACTTCTCACAAGTCGCCGAACGAACGAGCCCGAGCGGCTTTGAGCATTCTGGCTGTTTTACCTCCTTGTTGGTCAATTCCTGCAGTAAACAACAACACGTCTTTATATAAACACGTCTATAAACATTCCCAGTTAATCCCCGTGTACAACACTTATATAACGTTAGTTTCGTAACGTGAGCGATGATCAGCCTAAAGAAAATCCCGTCATCGTGGTTCCTCCTCTGAGTAAAGAAGGAATGTACCGGAACACTTTTCCCGCTGTACGTCGTTCTTCATCCAGGGGTTGGAGTGGAGGATCTCCTCCTGCAGAGCACAAACACCACAAACATCTCCATAAAGTCATGTGGAGGACCTTCTCCGAGAAGTGCCGAATGTACGGAACTATCAATATGGAGTTTCATGTTCCTAAATGGCGTTTGGTTCTTTTCAGGGGCAGAAAGAGAAGGGTGTGTATGTGGAGATCCGGGTTGCCAGATTGGTTCATTTGTCTGCAATCTAAACAAAACGAGACGAGATCTGGCAACCTGTGCAGAAAGGGAAGGAAGTTCTACAATGTGGATCTGTACCATGTACAGTATTTATCAGACGTACAAATAGTGCTTTAGGTCTCCGTCTGAGGATAAATTCTTTCATTTAGGGTTGATACAAACTTAAGTTACACAATAAACATAGACACAGTTAAGGTGTTTTTGTTTTTGTTTTTGTTTGAGCAGAGAAATCTGCACTTCATAAAGTGCAAAATTTTATTTTATTCACTTTAAAAATGAGGCTACAGCGGAAATACGCCGCCGAGACGACCAATCACAGACCTCGCACTCTGCAGCGACGTGACGCATAGTTCCTTTTTTGGAGAGGTGCAGTGTCGGGTTAGGGTGTAGGTTATGCAGTAGGTGGCGTAGGTTATGGCGTAGGTTACAGTGTATGGTGTAGGTTACAGTGTAGGTTACGGTGTAGGTTGCGGTGTAAGTTAGGGTGTAGGTAGGTAGGGGTGTGTAGGGTGAGGTAGTTAGGGTGTAGGTTAGGGTGTAGGTATTCGTAGGTTATGGCGTAGTGTAGGTTATGGTGTAGGTTACGGTGTAGGTTAGGGTGTAGGTTATGGTGTAGTTGTGTAGGTTATGTGTAGGGTTAGGGTGTAGGTTATGGCGTAGGTTAGGGTGTAGGTTATGGCGTAGGTTACAGTGTATGATGTAGGTTACTGTGTAGGTTACAGTGTAGGTTACGGTGTAGGTTACGGTGTAAGTTAGTGTAGGGTGTAGGTTAGGGTGTAGGTTATGGTGTAGGTTACAGTGTAGGTTACGGTGTAGGTTACGGTGTAGGTTACATGTAAGGTGTAGGTTACGGTGTAGGTTACGGTGTAAGTGTAGGTGTAAGGTTACGGTGTCGGTGTAGGTTACTGTGTAGGTTACAGTGTAGGCTACGGTGTAAGTTAGTGTGTAGATTAGGGTGTAAGTTAGTAACCTTAGGGTTAGGGTTTAGATTAAGGTATAGGTTAGGG
>JACRUU010000007.1:2103461-2135961 GCA_030449085.1 Kryptopterus vitreolus
AATATTGTATATAATATTATATAATATTGTATATAATATGTATATAATATTGTATATAATATTGTATATAATATGTATATAATATTGTATATAATATGTATATAATATTGTATATAATATTGTATATAATATGTATATAATATATATAATATGTATATAATATTATATAATATTGTATATAATATTATATAATATGTATATAATATGTATAAAATATATAATATGTATATAATATTGTATATAATATTGTATATAATATGTATATAATATGTATATAATATGTATATAATATGTGTATATAATATTGTATATAATATTGTATATAATATGTATATAATATATATATATTGTATATAATATTGTATATAATATGTATAAAATATGTATATAATATTGTATATAATATAATAATATGTATATAATATGTATATAATATTGTATATAATATGTATATAATATGTATATAATATTGTATATAATATTGTATATAATATGTATAAAATATGTATATAATATTGTATATAATATTGTATATAATATGTATAAAATATGTATATAATATTGTATATAATATTGTATATAATATGTATAAAATATGTATATAATATTGTATATAATATTGTATATAATATGTATATAATATTGTATATAATATGTATAAAATATGTATATAATATTGTATATAATATGTATATAATATTGTATATAATATGTATATAATATGTATATAATATTGTATATAATATTGTATATAATATGTATAAAATATGTATATAATATTGTATATAATATGTATATAATATTGTATATAATATGTATATAATATTGTATATAATATGTATATAATATTGTATATAATATGTATATATGTATATAATATTGTATATAATATGTATATAATATGTATATAATATTGTATATAATATGTATATAATATGTATATAATATTGTATATAATATGTATATAATATGTATATAATATTGTATATAATATTGTATATAATATGTATAAAATATGTATATAATATTGTATATAATATTGTATATAATATGTATATAATATTGTATATAATATTGTATATAATATGTATATAATATGTATATAATATTGTATATAATATTGTATATAATATGTATAAAATATGTATATAATATTGTATATAATATTGTATATAATATGTATAAAATATGTATATAATATTGTATATAATATGTATATAATATTATTGTATATAATATGTATAAAATATGTATATAATATTGTATATAATATTGTATATAATATGTATAAAATATGTATATATATATTGTCTATAATATTGTATATAATATGTATATAATATTGTATATAATATTGTATATAATATGTATATAAATATGTATATAATATTGTATATAATATTGTATATAATATGTATATAATATGTATATAATATTGTATATAATATTGTATATAATATGTATAAAATATGTATATAATATTGTATATAATATTGTATATAATATGTATATAATATAATATGTATATAATATGTATATAATATTGTATATAATATTGTATATAATATGTATATAATATTGTATATAATATGTATAAAATATATAATATTGTATATAATATTATATAATATTGTATATAATATTGTATATAATATGTATAAAATATGTATATAATATTGTATATAATATTGTATATAATATGTATATAATATGTATATAATATTGTATATAATATTGTATATATGGGGTAAAAAAAAGTGCGTCTTGTGTTTTTGTTTGTTATGAAGGATTTTGTTTGTGAATCACATCACGCTGTTCTCCGACGTCGTCCGATTCGCTCTTTAGTCGCCGCTGTCAACAACGTGCGCCTCTCATTTCAGCAAATCGAGTTTCCATGAGTGCACCAGCGCGCCGGTTTGCGTCATCGAGACGAGCGAGCGCTGGATGTCACGGCAACTTTGGCCCTCGCAAGTCGCGCTGCTGTGTAAACAAACGACGGGACGCGACCTTCACAGCGCTTCATCTGCTGCCGCTGCCTGAACCCTGAACTCTGAACCCGGAACGTCGAGGGATCAGAAAAACATGCGGGAAAGAAATGATAACGCTACAGAACGGAAAACTTTCCCTTTAATGTGGAGCGAAACGCATTTAACGATCGCGCTGACGGGAAAAAGTGATATTTTTCAATATTTAATAATTATATTTTTTAAATATTATTTCTGAATGCAGTGTTTAAGGATTGTTTTTAGTTTTTCCTTCAAATAAATGTGCGAAATGTTAAATGTTAAACTCCATAGGAGTAAAAATAAATAACAATTAAATAAATTAATTAATAAAAAATAGATAAATAAATAAATAAAATAAATAAAAAATAAATAAATAGATAGATAGATAAATAGATAAATAGATAAATAAACAAATAAAGGGGGGGCACGGTGGTTTAGTGGTTAGCACATTCGCCTCACACCGACCAGGATCCGGGTTCGATTCCCGTCTCGGCCATGTGTGTGTGGATTTTGTGCATGTTCTCCCCGTGCCTCAGGGGGTTTTTCTCCGGGTTCTCCGGTTTCCTTCCCCGGTCCAAAAACATGCACGGTAGGTTGATTGGCACCTTGGAAAATTGTCCCTAAGTGTATGAATGTGTGTGTGAATGTGTGTGTGTGTGTGTGTGTGTGTGTGTTGTGTGTGTGTGTGTGTGTGTGTGTGTGTGTGTGGGTGTGAATGTGTGTGTGTGTGTGTGTGTGTGTGTCTGTGATGGGTTGGGCATTCCATCCAGGGTGTATCCTGCCTTAATGCCCATAGACGCCTGAGATAGACACAGACTCCCCGTGACCCGAGGGAAGATCGGATAAAGCTGGTAGAAAATGAATGAATGAATGAATAAACAAAATAAAAAATAAATAAAACAAATTAATTAATTAATTATTTAATAGATAGATAGATAGATAGATAGATAGATAGATAGATAGATAGATAAATAAAGATAGATAGATAGATAATTTCTTTTACAAAATTATTTAGCTTTATTTTATAAAAAGTGATGTTTTTTTTAAAGAATAATTAATACTAATATTCATTATTTGAGGATTTTAGGGTTGTGTGGAATGAGGTGGAGGTTTGTTTGTTTGTTTTTTGTTTGTTTGTTTTTGATAAGGCGCGAGAAAAAAACGAGAAAAAGAAAGAGAAGAAAAAACAAAAACAAAAAGGATTTTTCCGAGAGGATTTTTTTCGTTCGGATCGGCCGTGTGGATTAAACAGTACCTTCCTCGTTAACGCTCGGCTGAACGGCGTTTTTTGGCTTCGGCGCGGTCACGGTCCGAAAAGTTTCCGAGAAAGACTCAGGGCTCTTCCCCTGGGGCCGTGTACACTGTGATCTCTTCCTGAAAGCGAGGCATTACGAGCCTGTCGCGAACCTTCTGTAGTGTGTGTGTGTGTGTGTGTGTGTGTGTGTGTGTGTGTGCTCGGGATTCTCAGAGGAGCTGTTCGTGTCCTCTTAGAGTCACGCTTCGATAATTCGCACGTGTGTGTGTGTGTGTGTGTGTGTGTGTGTGTGTGTGTGTGTGCACAGGGGTTAATAAGACCATATGGGACTTCTGTTTTAGCTGCTAAATTACCCCAGGCTTCCCTTCCCCTCCCTCCAACCTCACCACGACCCTTCATCTTCGCTAACACACTCCTGCCTGTGGAAACGGAGCTGCTGCGGAGTGTGTGTGTGTGTGTGTGTGTGTGTGTGTGTGTGTGTGTGTGTGTACATGATTATAATCCTGCGCTGTAGATTGCGTGATTCTTCATCGTCCTGTTCTCCGTTTGCTGACACGAGTTGGATGGCAGCCGGTCGTGCTAATTAGAATATGAAGCCACGCCCATTCGTGTTAAGCCACGCCCCCATCCTCTCAAATCCCCTCAAGTCACTGGTGCTCGATCCACTC
The DNA here is from genome assembly GCA_030449085.1 of Kryptopterus vitreolus. NCBI lineage: Eukaryota > Metazoa > Chordata > Actinopteri > Siluriformes > Siluridae > Kryptopterus > Kryptopterus vitreolus. The sequence continues at coordinate 2,107,391 of JACRUU010000007.1, forward strand.
GCTCGCTCTTCTGGTGTTTTTTTAGGTCAGGATGAAAGGGACATGTTGAGCCAGGTTACCTTCATGGTGTCATGCTGGAACAGATCAGATTAAAGAGGAACGTTTGAGACATCTTTGAGACGTCCTGTACAGTCACGTGTGTCTCCGGCTTCTTTAAAAGAGTTTGGTGAAGGAGCGCATTTATGGCTGGAAAATGTAACAGTGGTGTATCTCAGGAATCAAGTGTGAGCTTTCCAGGGAGAAGATGGGACGGGATTGAATCTGATGGGACGGGATTGGACGAGATGGCTGGGAATGGTATGGGAATGGATGGAATGGGATGGTACAGGATGCTATGGTATGGTATGTTATGGTATGGTATGGGATGGTATGGTATGGTATTGGACGGGAGGGGATGGAATGAGACAAGACAGGATGGGATGGTACAGGACGGGATGGTACAGATGGATGGAATTTAATGGGATTTAATGGGATGGTACAGGACATGGGATGGTACAGGACAGGATGGGATGGTATATGGTATGGTATGGTATGGTATGGTATGGGATTGGACGGGACGGGATGGAATGAGACGAGACAGGATGGGATGGTACAGGACGGGATGGTACAGGATGGGATGGAATTGAATGGGATTTAATGGGATGGTACAGGATGGGATGGAATGGTATGGGATGGTAAAGGACGAGATGGTACAGGACAGGATGTGATGGAATGGGATGGTACAGGACAGGATGGTTCAGGACGGGGTGGTACAGGATGGGATGGGATGGAATGGTATGGGATGGTAAAGGACGAGATGGTACAGGACAGGATGGAATGATATGTTACAGTACGGGATGGGACGTGACGGGACAGGATGGTACAGGATGGGATGGTACAGGTCGGTATGGGACGAAATGAGATGGTACAGGATGGGATGGGATGGAATGGGATTTAATGGGATGGTACAGGATGGGATGGAATGGTATGGGATGGTAAAGGACAGGGTACAGGACAGGATGGATGAATGGGATGGTACGGACAGGATGGTTCAGGACGGGGTGGTACGGATGGGATGGGATGGAATGGTATGGGATGGTAAAGGACAGGACAGACGGATGGGATGGAATGGGATGGTACAGGACAGGATGGAATGATATGTTACAGAGGGATGGGACGCGGGACAGGATGTACAGGATGGAGCGGTGACACAGGATGGGATGGGATGGAATGATATGGTACACAGTGTGGCAGGAGGACGTGGTGGGAGGATGGCAGAGCGCTATGGAGCGGTGACACTACACAGGTGGAGGACGAGACAGGACGAGATGGGATGGTATAGGACGGGAGAGCGCAGGACGCTGTATGGAGCTCCACTGTTCTCTCTCTTTCTCTCCTGTTTCTCTCCATTCCTCTCTGTTTTTCTCTCTGCTCGTCTTTTTATTCCTCTTCTATTTATTTCTGTCCTTCTGTCGTTCATCATAACCAGGTTTTTTTTCCATCTCTTCTTCATATCACTCTTTTCCTTTCTTTTCCACATCCTCATTATTGGGTGTTCTCTCTATCCTTCTCTGCCTTGCTCACATTCTCTCTCTCTCTCTCTCTCTGTCTCCCTCGTTCTTTTCTTTCCCACACCTTTGTCTCGTCCCACTCCTTCATTTCTCTCTGCCAATCAGGTCTGTTCCTTCTCCTGTGTTATATTTATCCCTCTGTTCTTTTTTTCCCTGCACTCGTTTTCTCTCTTCTTTCTCTTTTTCCTGTCCGTAAATCTTTTTTTCTTTGTGATTTGCTCTTTTTTCCCCCCATATTTCTTTCACTTCTACCTCTCTACGTCCCCCCCCTCCCCCCGGGGTCGAGAGGTCATGCTCGTGTGTGTGTGTGTGTGTGTGTGTGTGTGTGTGTGTGTGTGTGTGTGTGTGTGTGTGTGTGTGTGTGTGAAATGTGTGGCTCACGCATCGCCGCTCTGCTTTGGATCAGGAAGCTGCGAGAGCGATTCGTCAACCGCGTGGCCTCGCCGTTACGCGTGTGTGTGTGTGTGTGTGTGTGTGTGTGAGTGTGTGTGTGTGTGTGTGTGTGTGTGTGTGTGTGTGTGAGTGTGTGTGTGTGTGTGAGTGTGTGTGTCAGGTTTAAAGAATAAAGCGTATGATAATTGTGCCATAACTGTAAAGGACAATGAACTCTGTTTATGTAGTGACTCTTATGATTGACCTGATGATGTCATTTCCTGTTCTGGTATTTGCTTTATAGATATGAGAAAGGAAATGTGATGAATGTTTACTCCTGATATAATATACATCAAAATGGACTAAAGTATTGGGACCCATGTCGGTGTGATGTGATGTCGGTGTGATGTGATGTCGGTGTGACGTGTCAGTGTGGCGCAATTAAAAATCCTCTGAAAATCGTTTTAAGCAAAGTGTAAGCGTGGCCTGAATCCGCAACTGTGACGAATCCTAACGGAGATGTCTGGCGTGACATGAGAAGTGTCAGTGAGACACGAGACGTGTCAGTGTGATGTGAGAAATGTCAGTGTAGCATGTCAGTGTGACATGAGATGTGTCAGTGTGACATGAGACGTGTCAGTGTGACATGAGACGTGTCAGTGTGATGTGAGAAATGTCAGTGTAGCGTGTCAGTGTGACATGAGATGTGTCAGTGTGACATGAGACGTGTCAGTGTGACATGAGACGTGTCCGTGTGACATGAGACATGCCAGTGAGACGTGTCAGTGTGACATGAGACATGCCAGTGAGATGTGTCTTAAGTGAGACATGTCAGTATGACATTTCGGTGTGACGTGTCAGTGTGACATGAGACGTGTCAGTGTGACATGAGACGTGTCAGTGTGACATGAGACATGTGTGTGCAGAGACATGTGTGAGACGTGTCACAGTGTGAGACATGTCAGTGAGACGTGTCAGTGTGACAGTGAGACATGTCAGTGTCAGTGACGTGTCAGTGTGATGTGTGATGTGAGTGACGTGTCAGTGTGATGTGTCAGTGTGATGTGTGACGTGTCAGTGAGATGTGTCAGTGTGACATGAGACATGTCAGTGAGACGTGTCAGTGTGATGTGAGACGTGTCAGTGTGATGTGAGACGTGTCAGTGTGACATGTGACGTGTCAGTGTGACGTGTCAGTGAGACATGTCAGTGTGACGTGTCAGTGTGATGTGTGACGTGTGTGTGACGTGTCAGTGTGATGTGTGACGTGTCAGTGTGATGTGTGATGTGTCAGTGTGACGTGTCAGTGTGATGTGTCAGTGTGATGTGTGACCGTGTCAGTGTGACAGTGTGACATGAGACGTGTCAGTGTGATGTGTGACGTGTCAGTGTTATTTGAGTGTGATGTGTTCAGTGTGACATGAGACATGTCAGTGAGAGACATGTCAGTGTGACATGAGACATGTCAGTGAGACGTGTGTGATGTGAGACGTGTCAGTGTGATGTGTGACGTGTCAGTGTGACGTGTCAGTGTGATGTGTGACGTGTCAGTGTGATGTGTGACGTGTCAGTGTGATGTGTGACGTGTAAGTGTGTCATGTGTGACGTGTGTGATGTGTGACGTGTCAGTGTGACGTGTGTGTGACGTGTCGTAGTGTGATGTGTGACGTGTGATGTGTGAGTGTACGTGTCAGTGTGATGTGTGACGTGCATGTCAGTGTGACGTGTCAGTGTGATGTGTGACGTGTCAGTGTGATTTGTGACGTGTCAGTGTGACGTGTCAGTGTGATGTGTGACGTGTCAGTGTGATGTGTGACGTGTCAGTGTGATGTGTGACGTGTCAGTGTGATGTGTGACGTGTCAGTGTGATGTGTGACGTGTCAGTGTGACGTGTCAGTGTGATGTGTGACGTGTCAGTGTGATGTGTGACGTGTCAGTGTGATGTGAGACGTGTCAGTGTGACGTGCCAGTGTGACGTGTGAGTGTGACGTGTGACAGTGACGTGTCAGTGTCGTGAATGTGTGACGTGTCAGTGTGACGTGTCAGTGTGATGTGTGTCGTGTGTGTGAGTGTCAGTGTGACGTGTCAGTGTGACGTGTGTATACGTGTGAGTGTGACGTGTGAGTGTGACGTGTGTGTGGTTGTGATGTGTGACGTGTCAGTGTGATGTGTGACGTGTCAGTGTGACGTGTGTGTGTGACGTGTCAGTGTGACGTGCCAGTGCGACGTGTGACGTGTCAGCATGACGGGATTAGAAATCGTCTTTTTTAAGTGTTTTTAAGCGAAGTGTAAACACGGCTTGAATCCGCAGCTGTAACGAATCCTAACGCAGAATTGAACAACATCGCCGCGGTTGTTTGTTAGTTCTGATACTCAGTATGTAGGATTGTAGGATTATTAGGATTAATCCAGTGTGTAGGATTGTTAGGGTTATTTATAAATTGTTGTAAATCCTTAACATGAGGTTAAAATGCGCATTAGAAGCAATAAAAAGAGGTACGTTTTTATTTATTTATTTATTTATTTATTTATTGGCTGAAGGAAGTCGTATTGATCTGCAGGTCAGATTTGTTTATCATCGTAAATGTTCCTGTTGTTGTTTTTTTTTCCTGGGATAAACGAAGCACGTTTCGGCTTGTTTTCTTAATCCGACTGATAAAAAAAAATGCTGTTCTGTTTGTATACGAGAACCTCCATCACATGACCTGATCACATGATCTGATCGCATGACCTGATCGCATGACCTGATCGCATGACCTGATCACGTGACCTGATATCTGAAACGAATGGCAGCTAACGGGAAAAAAGGGAAAGAGATTTTTACCTTCATCTTCACGTTTCGTTTTGCTTCCTTTTGTCGGACAAAAAGTGCATATAAGTGTGTATAAAGTGTTTTGTTTCTTATGTTGGTTGTTGTTGTTGATTTGTTTTGGCCTATCGGGCTTTGTAGGGTTGTAGGTTGGAGAATGAGAAGTGGGACAGAGGGCGTCTCAGCAGCATGTGCTGGTCCACCTTTATTGTCCTGTGGAGCGAGAGATTACTGTGACATTTGCTCACACACACACACACACGCACACACACACACACACTCAGTCTGATGTCTTACTTGCAAATTCAGACCATTCCCAGGGTCGTTTCCCACTGGTGGGAAGATCGGATCAGTCGGTTCTTAGAATCGCGTTCATCAAAGTGAACGAGTTATTTTTGTTTCCTTTCATCAGAAATAATATAGAACGTTAAATTTCCCCATGACACGCCTACATGCACCTACAACTAGTTTTATATATATATTATATATATATATATATATATATATATATATATATATATATATATATATATATATATATATGTATGAGAGTCATCTGACAAAGGAACAAACGACTCTCTTCTGATTCCTCAAATGAGTCAAATACAAAAGGAACGAATCGCGAGTCACATTACAGACTCGTTAAAAATAAATGAATTTTGCATTGTATTATCTGTCTGTCGATCCATCTGGAACAAATTTCACTCGGGCTTGCTTCTTATATATATATATATATATATATATATATATATATATATATATATATATATATATATATATATAGATATATATAGATATATACACCTGACAAAAGAACAAGCGACTCACTTCTGATTCCTATTTCCTCATACGAGTCCAGTGCAAAATGAACGATTCACGAGTCGTATTAAAGACTCTGTGGTTAATTTGTTGCGGGTTCGAGCCTTGAGTAAAGTCTCTTAACCCTCTGTGCTCCAGGGGGCGCTGTATCACTGGCTGACCCTGGGCTCTGACCTCCAGCTTCCAATAACACAAGCTGGGAATGCGGCGAAACAATTTCACTGTGCTGGTTCGACATTTTAGATTCTTTGGAATGAACACTGTTGCTTTAACCAATCAGATTGCGAGCCTCTGGGATCCTCCAGCAACCTTTTTATATGTAATTTGATTGGACGGTCAGAGCTCGCAACCTGCATCTGTAGCAAAACTAAGAGGCGTTCACTTTTCACTTGAGAGACGTCGCCAGATTCCACTTAATAAATGAATGAAATAAATTGTGATTAAAGATTTGCGATAATCAAATCAAGTAGTTTAATAAATAATCAAAACGTAGTTCAAATATAGTTCAAATAATCAAAATAGTAGTTCAAATAATAGTAAATAATAATAATAAATAGTAGTGATAAATAGTAATAATAAATAGTTCTAATAAATAGTAGTAATATATAATTTTGATAAATAGTAAGAATAAATTCTAATAATAAATAGTAATAATAAATAGTAATAATGGGGGGCACGGTGGTTTAGTGGTTAGCACGTTCGCCTCACACCGCCAGGGTCCGGGTTCGATTCCCGTCTCAGGCCATGTGTGTGTGTGGAGTTTGTGCATGTTCTCCCCGTGCCTCAGGGGGTTTTTTTTCTCCAGGTTTCTTGGGTTCTCCGGTTTCCTCCCCCGGTCCAAAAACATGCACGGTAGGTTGATTGGCACCTTGGAAAATTGTCCCTAGTGTATGAATGTGTGTGTGTGTGTGTGTGTGTGTGTGTGTGTGTGTGTGTGTGTGTGTGTGTGTGTGTGTGTGTGTGTGTGTGTGTGTGTCCTGATGGGTTGGCATTCCATCCAGGGTGTATCCTGCCTTAATGCCCATAGACGCCTGAGATAGACACAGACTCCCCGTGACCCGAGGGAAGATCGTATAAAGCGCTAGAAGATGAATGAATGAATGAATAGTAATAAATAATAAATAGTATTGATAAATAGTAAGAATAAATTCTAATAATAAATAGTAATAATAAATAGTAGTAATAAATAGTAATAATAAATAGTATTGATAAATAGTATAAATAGTAATAATAAATAGTATTGATAAATAGTAAGAATAAATTGTAATAATAAATATTAGTAATAAATAGTAATAATAAATAGTAATAATAAATAGTAATAATAAATAGTAATAATAAATAGTAATAATAAATAGTAATAATAAATAGAATTGATAAATAGTAAGAATACATTGTAATAATAAATTGTAATAATAAAAAGTAGTTCAAATAATCAGTAGTTTAAAATAAAAAGGAGTTTTAAAAAATCCAGCAGTTGAAAAGTTTATGAATCCCAGATTAAAATCTAATCTCGGTTGGTAGATCGGATTTCTCTGGTGAACTCTGAGATTAAGGATCATGACCGAGGCCTTAAAGGTTGTTCCTCCTGATCTGGGTTCGAGGTTTGGTTACTGATTCTTCCCGATCCGATCCGATCCGATCTGACCCTCGTGCACCGGCGAGATGCTGAAAGTCTGATCTAAAACTGTAGGTTTAAAAGATTGGATCAAACCCTCAATTCAGTACATGTGAAAATCAACCAGCAAATAAATAAATAAGTACCAAAAAAAACTTGTGAAAATGAAGTGCACTTATTTGTACTAAAATACTCGTTTTTTTTTTTACATTTATTGCACGTGTTTTAGTGTTTTATTATTAATTTTAATACCAAGTGATTTTCTTTAAAGCACAATAAAAACATAAGACTTAAAATGTGATAAATTAGGCGTTAAAGTGCTCATTTTAATTAAGTCCATTTAGAGCAAACTTTAACATCATTCATTCATTCATTCATCTTCTAGCGCTTTATCCGATCTTCCCTCGGGTCACGGGGAGTCTGTGTCTATCTCAGGCGTCTATGGGCATTAAGGCAGGATACACCCTGGATGGAATGCCAACCCATCACAGGACACACACACACACACACACACACACACACACACACACGTTCATACACTAGGGACAATTTTACAAGGTGCCAATCAACCTACCGTACATGTTTTTGGACCGGGGGAGGAAACCGGAGAACCCGGAGAGAAAAACCCCCTGAGGCACGGGGAGAACATGCACAAACTCCACACACACACACATGGCCGAGACGGGAATCGAACCCGGACCCTGGCGGTGTGAGGCGAACGTGCTAACCACTAAACCACCGTGCCCCTACTTTAACATCAAAAAGCACTTTTTTATCAACACAATGGAGCGCACGTTTTAACAACGCTCTTTGTGTTGATTGTGTTTGTGTTGAAGTGTTTATTCAGTCTGAATGTGTGCTTTTGGGTGAGAAGTGTTAAGACGTCGGATTCCTCCCGCGGCGCTTGTTGTGATTAGTGAGTCCCGGAGCTTCTCAGCACATTCCTGAGCTGATTTAAACCATCGCCTGCTTCACGAGCAGCTCCGTTACACGCTGCTGACCTTCATTACAAACCCAATAACGTACACCGAGCGCTGATGTATTCCTCCGCCAGGGAGGGGGAGTGTGTGTGTGTGTGTGTGTGTGTGTGTGTGTGTGTGTGTGTGTGTGTAGGGGGGGGGTTCGGAAAAAATCATGCGGTTTTCAGGGGACGTCTCTAGCATTCATCACTATTAATTCTAATGACCAATCACTGATCACTATTAATTCTAATGACCAATCACTGATCACTATTGCTTTTAATGACTAATCAATGTTCACTATTGCTTTTAACTTATCCAATGATCACTATTATTCTAATGACCAATCACTGATCACTATTAATTATAATGACCAATCACTGATCACTATTAATTATAATGACCAATCACTTATCACTATTAATTATAATGACCAATCACTGATCACTATTAATTCTAATGACCAATCACTGATCACTATTGCTTTTAATGACTAATCACTGATCACTATTGTCTTTTAACAACCAATCACTGATCACTATTATTTATAATGTCCAATCACTGATCACTATTAATTCTAATGACCAATCACTGATCACTATTGCTTTTAATGACCTATCAATGATCACTATTGCTTTTAACAACCATTCTCTGATTACTATTGCTTTAAACGACAAATCACTGATCACTATTAATTATAACGACCAATCACTGATCACGATTGCTTTTAACGACCGATCAATGTTCACTATTGTCTTTTATGACCAATCAATGTTCACTATTGCTTTTAACGACCAATCACTGATCACTATTGTCTTTTACGACCAATCAATGTTCACTATTGCTTTTAACGGCCAATCACTGGTGCTTATGACAAACAAACAAAAAAGCCAATATGAAATCATTAAAGGGGGCAAACACTTTTTCACAACACTGTATATAACCAGCAAGCGTGTCATTACTGACCATGAAATCAAATCTAAATAAATAAAACCTGCTTTGAAATGTGAAGTGATCACTTTGATCTTCTAAGCTCGAGACAGGTTTGGGATCTCTGTAGGGATCGAGTAGAGCAGACCTGAGATCAGATCTTCATCCATGTGATCTTCTATCCTGATCTGAAGGAGGTTCAAACTCAGGCATGAGGGACGCGAGGAAGAGTTTAGGGGATTTAGTGATAGCCCAGTGGTTAAGGTGTTGGACTCTGGACCGGAAGATCACGGGTTCTAACCCCACCACCACCAAACTGCCACTAGTGGGCCCTCGAGCAAGGCCCTTAACCCTCAATTGCCCAGTTGTAAGTCGCTCTGGAGAAGGGCGTCTGCCAAAATACCGTAAATGTAAATGTCTTCATCACATCATGATCTTGGAGACACTTTGCCGAGGCTCAGATCATTCATTATTTACATTTACGGTATTTTTATCAGACGCTCGTATCCGGATCCACTTACATCTGAGCAAGTGAGGATTAAGAGCTTTACTCAAAAATAATAAATAAACACGTAAAACGAGGCCCCGGCCTCGGCGTCCGCCCGCACTGTGCGCATGTCACGTGTTGAAGATGAGGGTTATTACGGTGTTCTCGCAGGTGACAGCAGGTGTGTTTTGATTGGCTGCGCTCGGCGAGGACGCTCGAGCGGCCGCACCTGTACTTATCGCTAATGCTCGGACGCTCGTGAACAGCTGTCGCGCGCTTCGATGTCGCCCGTGTGATTAGAAACAGAGAAAGGACGAGGGTTTGGAGACTGGCGTTAACACCTCGGGTTCTCGCCGCCTTTCGCCTTTGATTAGGTGACTGTGCTGTAGCGCATGAATAACCAGAGAAAATACCGCCTGCCTCCAGGGGAACAGTATAATAAATAAATAGTAAATAAATAAATACACAGGGGCACGGTGGTTTAGTGGTTAGCACGTTCGCCTCACACCACCAGGGCCCGGGTTCGATTCCCGTCTCGGCCATGTGTGTGTGTGGAGTTTGTGCATGTTCTCCCCGTGCCTCAGGGGGTTTTTCTCCGGGTTCTCCGGTTTCCTCCCCCGGTCCAAAAACATGCACGGTAGGTTGATTGGCACCTTGGAAAATTGTCCCTAGTGTGTGAATGTGTGTGAATGTGTGTGTGAGTGTGTGGTGTGTGTGTGTGTGTGTGTGTGTGTGTGTGTGTGTGTGTGTGTGTCCTGCGATGGGTTGGTATTCCATCCAGGGTGTATCCTGCCTTAATGCCTATAGACGTCTGAGATAGACACAGACTCCCCGTGACCCGAGGGAAGATCGGATAAAGCGCTAGAAGATGAATGAATGAAAAGATGCAATAAAGTCCCACTGAAGTGGTTTACAAAAATCCCTTAAAAGTTCTACTCATTGTGGTTTAGTGGTTAGCACGTTCGCCTCACACCACCAGGATCTGGGTTCGATTCCCGTCTCGGCCATGTGTGTGTGGAGTTTGTGCATGTTCTCCCTGTGTCTCAGGGGGTTTTTCTCCGGGTTCTCCGGTTTCCTCCCCCGGTCCAAAAACATGCACGGTAGGTTGATTGGCACCTTGGAAAATTGTCCCTAGTGTATGAATGTGTGTGTGTGTGTGTGTGTGTGTGTGTGTGTGTGTTGTGTGTGTGAGATGGGTTGGCATTCCATCCAGGGTGTATCCTGCATTAATGCCCATAGACGCCTGAGATAGACACAGACTCCCCGTGACCCGAGGGAAGATCGGATAAAGCGATAGAAGATGAACGAATGAATAAATAAACTTTATAAAAGCATGAAAAAGTGCACTTTTATTCCACACAGGAACGCATAACATTCCCCCCGGGAATGTCGTTTATGTAAATAAAATACAATTATTATGGATTTAATGGGAATTTTATGGCGTATTGACGGAAAAGAAGGCGGAGCAAAGCAGTGTTTTGTTTGTTTTTTTTTCCTAAAGCCCGGATTGCGATGGTTTAATTTCCACACCGTACTATCTCCCGAGGTGTTTATAAATCCTTATAATACATTATAAATCCAGGCTCGGTTTTCTCTCACCACCGATCAGCAAAACCTCTAATGAGAATTCTGTTCATTACGCGATAATAAAAAAAACCTCCTGCAAACACGCTTTCCCGTCGTAATCCAATACATTTCTGTTCTTGGTTCTGGACCGACTCGTTACGGCTGTTTTTCCTGCGGTTGGTTTTGACGAAACGCTTCCCTGCAGCGCAGAAATAAAATCCATTTTTACGCCGGGTCCAATCCGAGAGGGATTCGCTCCAATAACCCGTCGCTGATTTGGTCTCATTTGTAGTCCGTTATACAGCAAATTATATTTGGTCTAATGAAAGAAAGAACGAGAGAATCCGTGAAAAGTAGGAAAAGAGATTTCACTGGAGTTAAAGTTAGTGACTCTCTATAAAGAATTTATAAAGAATTTATAAAGAATTTATAAAGAAACGACTCGTTTTGGTCAAATAAAAAGGTCCGTGTGACACGCTGCCCTGCATGTTAATATTATAAACTGATGTTTTTGTGAATGAGTTTTTTCTCGAGCGGTGAGAAAAACGAGTTCTCACTTATTTGAAGTGTTGAGGAGAAACGATGCGGCGCTGTAATCGCCGTCACCTCGCGCCGACACCACGACTGCCTTATTTTCAGCTCCCGGGGCTGAAACGGGACGAAGTACCACTCGAACGTAATGATGCGGCGCGGCGGGGCGAAGACGGAGCGAAGAACTCTCGTCTGCAAATCACCATGTGGAGAGAGAGAGAGAGAGAGAGAGATAGAGAGAGAGAGAGAGAGATTTATAAAGCTTGTGTTTATGGAAACCCATTATAGCTCTCCATTCATACTGTCATTAGCCACCATTGTTCCTAACATTTAATCACTCTTTACTATTGCTTATAATGACTAATCACTGGCAACTGTCGTTATAACAGCCAATCACTGATCACTATTACTTATAACGACCAATCCCTGATCACTGGTGCTTAAAATGACCAATCCCTATTACTTATAACGATCACTGGTGCTTAAAATGACCAATCACTGATCACTATTACTTATAACGACCAATCCCTGATCACTGGTGCTTAAAATGACCAATCACCGATCACTATTACTTATAACGACCAATCCCTGATGACTATTAATTAAAGCAACCAATCACTGATCACTATTAATTAAAGCAACCGATCCTTGATCACTGGTGCTTAACTTATAATGACCAATCATTGATCACTATTACTTATAACGATCAATCACTGATCACATTTAAAACAACCAATCACTGGTGCTTATAACGTCCAATCACTGATCACTATTTATTATAATGACCAATCACTTATCACTATTAATTATAATGACCAATCACTGATCACTGGTGCTTATAACGTCCAATCACTGATCACTATTAATTATAACGTCCAATCACTGATCACTGGTGCTTATAACGTCCAATCACTGATCACTGGTGCTTATAACGTCCAATCACTGATCACTATTAATTATAACGTCCAATCACTGATCACTGGTGCTTATAATTATAACGTCCAATCACTGATCACTGGTTATTATAACGATCACTGATCACTATTAATTATAACGTCCAATCACTGATCACTATTAATTATAACGTCCAATCACTGATTAAATGTCCAATCACTGATCACTATTAATTATAATGTCCAATCACTGATCACTGGTGCTTATAATGTCCAATCACTGATCACTATTAATTATAACATCCAATCACTGATCACTATTAATTATAATGTCCAATCACTGATCACTATTATTTATGATGTCCAATCACTGATCACTGATCACTATTATTTATGTGCTTATACTGGTGCTTATGACCAATCCCTGATCACTGGTGCTTATTAATCCCTGATAATTAATGATAACGACCAATCATTGATCACTATTACTTATAACGACCAATCCCTGATCACAATTAAAACAACCAATCACTGATCACTATTATTTATGATGTCCAATCACTGATCACTGGTGCTTAAAATGTCCAATCACTGATCACTATTAATTATAACGGTGCTTATAATGTCCAATCACTGATCACTATTAATTATAACGTCCAATCACTGATCACTGGTGCTTATAACGACTAATCACTAATCATTTATTACTTATTATGACCAATCACAGATGACTGGTGCTTATTATAACCAATCACTATTGTTTTGTTCTTTGGAGTAACAGTTTGGTAGCTGTATAAGGAAATAATGGTAAGTGTATAAGCGCATGTGCCGTATGCTGTAATAGTAAGTGTATATAAAACAGGCATTGTCTCCTTCCTCCCCGGGAAAAAAGAAAAACATCTGCCTTCTGCCAGCTTCTACGGGAGCACTAACTTTCGAGCGGCGAGAACAAACATCCCCCCGGTTTTCTTTGCATTTGGCTCGGAGGTTTTGCAGGTGATATTTATTCGCGCTTAGACAACGCGTTCCCCTCCGTGTCGCTGCGCCGCTCGCTTGCTTGCTCGCTGTCACGCGGCGTAATGAAGGGCGAGGATTTAATGAGCTTAATGGAAAGACCAACACGAATGTTGATAAACGGATATGGACTGAACAAAGCACAGACGCTTTACGTTCCTTTAATATGCACACAAGCCTGTAAAAACAACAACAGCTGGAGTAAATGGACAATAGCGATTGTTTGTGTGCTACTTTAACCAGGTTAAAAACATGCTAACAGTGTTATGAGCGTGACGCGAGCGCTAATAAGGTGTAATGAGAAAGATTAGGTCTTTCCCTGGAGGCTTCCAGGCTTGTGAGACAATGGGACGAACCCAGGGCTAGCACGCTAACATGCTAACAGGCTAGAAAACACACACACACACACACACACACCATATATATATATATATATATATATTATATATATATATATATATATATATATATATAAAAAATGCATATACAGTATCAAATATATACACAATGTTAAAAGGATGGATGAAAGGATGAAGGATGCAGAAAGTTTGACGAAATATGTAGATTTTCAGAAATTAGAATAATTTTAGATCTGATTTATTCTATTTCATTGTTCTAAAATAATATAAAATATTATTTATTATTAATGATATATAATTAGATCTTAAAACATGATCTATCTATCTATGATTTTTAATTAAATATTTACGTATTTATAATAATACTTTTATAATATTAATTATAATTCATAATTTTTTTATAATATTATAATATTGCATTTTAATATTAAAATATAATCACAAATATAATTTTATATATTACTCAGCCAAGCCTGGAATTTTATTTAAATTAAAAAAAAAAAAAAAAAAAAAATATATATATATATATATATATATATATATATATTTTTTTTTTGGTCCTGCATTAATAAAAATAAATAAATATTGCAAATCTGTATATATAATATATAATATATATATATATAATATATTTAAAAAAAAAAAAAATATATATATATATATATATAAAATATATATATAGGGGCACGGTGGCTTAGTGGTTAGCACGTTCGCCTCACACCGCCAGGGTCCGGGTTCGATTCCCGTCTCGGCCAGGCCATGTGTGTGTGGAGTTTGTGCATGTTCTCCCCGTGTCTCAGGGGGTTTTTCTCCGGGTTCTCCGGTTTCCTCCTCCCGGTCCAAAAACATGCACGGTAGGTTGATTGGCACCTTGGAAAATTGTCCCTAGTGTATGAATGTGTGTGTGTGTGTGTGTGTGTGTGTGTGTGTGTGTGTGTGTGTGTGTGTGTGTGTGTTGCATTCCATCCAGGGTGTATCCTGCCTTAATACCCATAGACGCCTGAGATAGACACAGACTCCCCGTGACCCGAGGGAAGATCGGATAAAGCGCTAGAAGATGAATGAATGAATGAATGATATGATATATATATATATATATATATATATATATAAAAGTGGGTAGATTTTTTAGAATTTTGTGTACTGCTTTTTGAGACTATTATGATATAAAAAATGTAACTTTAACTGCTGAATTTGCAGGGAAATGTAAAGGAACGTCTTTCTTATAACAGGAAATGAAAAATGGAACGTTTTGGAAAATAAAACCCAAAAACCCCCAAATCGTTTGTTTGGTTGTCCACAAACTTTGGCATGGATTTTCTACCATCTCTGAGCCGTCGTTATTCTGGATCAGGGCATGAAATAAAGAGAGAAAACCTCAGGCTGAGATCTCAGAAGACGAACCGCACACGCCTGCAAAGGTCAGGTGTCCCAATACTTTTGCACCGGCGTCGTGTAAGTGTCGCTTGCTTATTAAGTTGAAATGAGTGGTGATTATCGCTATGACAGGATTTCAGTCGGGTCGTTATAATGGATTCTGTCACGATGTCTTTTTATATCAGACGTACAGCAGGTTGTCGGCGTGACCTTATTATCCCGAGAGGGAATTTATTTCCGTCCGGAACGTCGACTTTACCTCACGCCCGCGAGATCCTTACCGCCGAAACGAGCGTACGCCATTCTCCCGTAACACGTCTTATAAATCCTATATTCACCTTCGCTGCATACGCTGCCTTTATAACAACTCTTCACTTTCAGTTCTAACGCCAACGACTTGTCCGGGAAAGAGAAGATTATCCCGGCGTTCCGTGTTTTTCTCCGTCCATCCCGAATGCTCAGTCACGTATTTTGGTCTTCGTCAGCCGAGTGCAAATGAGATGAAAATGATTTATGAGTCAGTCATTTTAACAAGCCGAGAAAGTAGCGTTAAACACTTGGGTAATTATGTGGAAACAAAAAAGGAAAAAAAAAAAAAGGGTCTGCCCTTGAACGTCAGCGCTCCCAGTCTGGAATTCATCTGGATTTAATGATCCACGTTTCAAAAAACAAACAAAACAAACACTGCCGACTCCGTCAACAACCGTGGCTTTTAAATGACCCGAAATCGCTGCCAGGTGTAGTTTTAGATCAAGAACTGTCGAAGTTATTAATGCATTATTAACATCTTAATGTTATTAAGGCGTTATAACACAGTGTGCATTACTGTGTGAGTGATCTCCTCGTGTTGTGCGAACGAACGAAACCCGAACAACAAATAAATAAATAAAGGTTCGGTGCATCCACTCACACTTCCTAAATTTCCCCCCAATGACGCCCCCTAGCTGCGCATTCACAACAGGTACGATCTCCTCACTATATTAGCGTATATTAGCCGTATGGAACCTTACGCAAGCGCATCGCATTCCCAAATCCGTATTACTGCAATAAAGCGCATTTTTACTGAACGCAATAAAGCGCTTCCGTATAACCTAAACACCGTATCACCAGTTTATATGGAAAAGCAACCGGAACACAATTCTTAAAGGAGCCACGTCCCATATTTTACACTAACCAATAAACAAATAACATTATAATTAACAAGTAATTACTATTAAAAGTTTCCAGAGTAAAATAAATATGAAATCATTCATAATGTTATTAAAGAGAGAGATTTTGAGAGAAATGTATAGAATTATAACATCATGTTACAGTTACAGTATTACAAACATGAAAAGTGTTCATTAATGCTACACTGAAAACAAGTTAAGGGGATTAATCATGATAAAACATTTAATATTTAAATCAAGTAAAAGTGTAAAAGTTCTGGTTTCAAAATTACTTAAAGAATAAATGTAATGTAAAATAAGGAGTAACGAGGGCTGTTTTTTTTAATGTAAGGAGCAGAAAGTGAAGAGAATTGCGTGAGAAGGATTATAAAAGTATAAAAGGTAAAATAATTAAAGTATCGATGCCAAAAATGTCTAATAAAGTATTTGTATGGAATTAATTTAATTGAATTGATTCCTGTGGATTTATATTGATTTGTCGGAGACTTCATGTAGCAAGAAACGTCAAAGTGGCTTTCAGTGAATGTTCTAAATACAAAATGATGAAGGATAAACAGACAGCGCAGACAGCGCAGACAGCGCAGACAGCGCAGACAGCGCAGACAGCACATGTGACTTTCCATCCGAGCATGACTCAAGATCTGAGTTTTACTTCCTGTTTTAAATCATGTACTTGTTTATGTTGCATTCAGAGCATCGACTTCACTTCAGTGTGTTAATGAAGCCAATCAACACGTTTTAATCATGTTTTTTTTAGCTTCATTGAATAAAAGACAAACACGTTCTGCAATGAGTAATGAGAATCAGTAAACAGGCCTCAGATCAGGTCAGGAGATCCGCACACTCTGCATTTTGATGTTATGTATTTAAATGGGTTTTCACTGATATTCTTGTATATATGTTCAGCAATACAAATGTTAATTTCTATAAAAAGGAAACAAAGTGTGTGGCAGCAGTGTGCTTATAACTCGTGGCAGCAGAGTTATTACTGTATAAGTGTGTGGTAGTAGTGTGGTTATAAGTGTGTGGCAGCATAACTTGTGTGCAGCAGAGTGGCAGCAGAGTATTACTGTATAAGTGTGTGGTAGTAGTGTGGTTGTAAGTGTGTGGCAGCAGTGTGCTTATAACTCGTAGGAGCAGAGTTATTACTGTATAAGTGTGTGGTAGTAGTGTGGTTATAAGTGTGTGGCAGCAGTGTGCTTATAACTTGTGGCAGCAGAGTTATTACTGTATAAGTGTGTGGTAGTAGTGTGGTTATAAGTGTGTGGCAGCAGTGTGCTTATAACTCGTGGCAGCAGAGTTATTACTGTATAAGTGTGTGGTAGTAGTGTGGTTATAAGTGTGTGGCAGCAGAGTTATTACTGTATAAGTGTGTGGTAGTAGTGTGGTTATAAGTGTGTGGCAGCAGTGTGCTTATAACTCGTGGCAGCAGAGTTATTACTGTATAATTGTGTGGTAGTAGTGTGGTTATAAGTGTGTGCAGCAGTGTGCTTATAACTTGTGGCAGCAGAGTTATTACTGTATTAAGTGTGTGGTAGTAGTGTGGTTGTAAGTGTGTGGCAGCAGTGTGCTTATAACTCGTGGCAGCAGAGTTATTACTGTATAAGTGTGTGGTAGTAGTGTGGTTATAAGTGTGTGGCAGCAGAGTTATTACTGTATAAGTGTGTGGTAGTAGTGTGGTTATAAGTGTGTGGCAGCAGTGTGCTTATAACTCGTGGCAGCAGAGTTATTACTGTATAAGTGTGTGGTAGTAGTGTGGTTATAAGTGTGTGGCAGCAGTGTGCTTATAACTCGTAGGAGCAGAGTTATTACTGTATAAGTGTGTGGTAGTAGTGTGGTTATAAGTGTGTGGCAGCAGTGTGCTTATAACTCGTGGCAGCAGAGTTATTACTGTATAAGTGTGTGGTAGTAGTGTGGTTATAAGTGTGTGGCAGCAGTGTGCTTATAACTCGTGGCAGCAGAGTTATTACTGTATAATTGTGTGGTAGTAGTGTGGTTATAAGTGTGTGCAGCAGTGTGCTTATAACTTGTGGCAGCAGAGTTATTACTGTATTAAGTGTGTGGTAGTAGTGTGGTTATAAGTGTGTGGCAGCAGTGTGCTTATAACTGTGTGGCAGCAGAGTTATTACTGTATAAGTGTGTGGTAGTAGTGTGGTTATAAGTGTGTGGCAGCAGTGTGCTTATAACTCGTGGCAGCAGAGTTATTACTGTTATTAAGTGTGTGGTAGTAGTGTGGTTATAAGTGTGGTTGCAGCAGTGTGCTTATAACTGTGTGGCAGCAGAGTTATTACTGTATAATTGTGTGGTAGTAGTGTGGTTATAAGTGTGTGGCAGCAGTGTGCTTATAACTCGTGTGGCAGCAGAGTTATTACTGTATAAGTGTGTGGTAGTAGTGTGGTTATAAGTGTGTGGCAGCAGTGTGCTTATAACTTTGTGGCAGCAGAGTTATTACTGTATAATTGTGTGGTAGTAGTGTGGTTATAAGTGTGTGCAGCAGTGTGCTTATAACTTGTGGCAGCAGAGTTATTACTGTATTAAGTGTGTGGTAGTAGTGTGGTTGTAAGTGTGTGGCAGCAGTGTGCTTATAATCTTGTGGCAGCAGAGTTATTACTGTATAATTGTGTGGTAGTAGTGTGGTTATAAGTGTGTGGCAGCAGTGTGCTTATAACTCGTGTGGCAGCAGAGTTATTACTGTATAAGTGTGTGGTAGTAGTGTGGTTATAAGTGTGTGGCAGCAGTGTGCTTATAACTCGTGGCAGCAGAGTTATTACTGTATAAGTGTGTGGTAGTAGTGTGGTTATAAGTGTGTGGCAGCAGTGTGCTTATAACTGTGTGGCAGCAGAGTTATTACTGTATAAGTGTGTGGTAGTAGTGTGGTTATAAGTGTGTGGCAGCAGTGTGGTTATGTGGTTAACTGTATAAATAGTGTGTTTATAACTGTGTGGCAGTGTGGTTGTAAGTGTGTGGCAGCAGTGTATTGTGGTTACAGTGTATAAGTGTGTGGTATAAGTGTGTGGCAGTGTGGTTATAAGTGTGTGGCAGCAGAGTCTAGTATGTTATCGTGCTGTATAACCGTGCTGTGGTGGTAGTGTGGTTATAAGTGTGTAGGGATCAGAAGAGTGGTTATAACTGTGTGGCAGCAGTGTGGTTAGAAGTGTGTGGCAAGGTGTGGTTAGCAGCAGTGTGGTTATAAGTGTGTGGCAGCAGTGTGGTTATAAGTGTGTGGCAGCAGTGTGGTTATAAGTGTGTGGCAGCAGTGTGGTTATAAGTGTGTTATAAGTTATGTGTGGGAAACAGCAGTGTGGTTGTGTTTATAAGTGTGTAGCAGCAGTGTGGTTGGTTATAAGTGTGTGGCAGCAGTGTGGTTATAAGTGTGTGGCAGCAGTGTGGTTATAACTGTATGGAAACAGTGTGGTTATAAGTGTGTGGCAGCAGTGTGGTTATAAGTGTTTGGCAGCAGTGTGGTTATAAGTGTGTGACAGCAGTGTGGTTGTAAGTGTGTGGCAGCAGTGTGGTTATAACTGTGTGTGGAAAGTGTGTGTGTACAGTGTGGTTATAAGTGTGTGGCAGCAGTGTGGTTATAAGTGTATGGAAACAGTGTGGTTATAAGTGGTTTGCTGTATTGTGGTGTTGTAAGGTTACAGTAGATAATAGTGTTATCTTCACCCGAAACGCTCATGTGTGGGGACAGAAACACTTTCCAGTCTTTTTTTAGCGGCCGCCGAGTCAAGACATCGCCGCGACTCGTCTCCAGCACAAAGCCACGAGACTGATCCTGAGTCAGATCACCTCAGGAATAGTGTTGGTTTATTTCCTGTGGCGTTCGGCGGGACAGAGCAAGCGACTGAACTCTGTTTCACCTCGTTATCAGAGCACTGAGGTCTGCATACACATCACCGTCTCCACGTAAGGGACGCAATCATGCCGGTGTTTTTCTCCCAAACTTCACAGGTTCAGAGGTTTGAGTTCGTGAAGTTTATCATTCACCAAAGCAGCGCATTAATAAATCAATGGACTGAGCATGTGGTAGCGGTGTGAGAGAATATCCATACGTCGTCAATATCGTGATATTGTGTGTGCCGATAATGTATTGATTAACGGGGAGAAAAAAAACATGCAGGACTTACTTGGGGTTTACTTTACTTGCGGTTTGTTTTTCAGGCAGGAAAATGTTCAATTGGTGTTTAAAAATAACCTCAGAAACATCATGTGCAGTTTGTAGTTATACTCACACGGCCAAACACTTATAACCACACTGCTGCCACACACTTATAACCACACTGCTGCCACACACTTATAACCACACTGCTGCCACACACTTATAACCACACTGCTGCCACACACTTATAACCACACTGCTGCCACACACTTGTTACCATACTGCTGCTACATACTTATAACCACACTGCTGCCAAACACTATAACCACACTGCTGCCACAACACTTATAACCACACTGCTGCCACACACTTATAACCACACTGCTGCCACACACTTACAACCACACTGCTGCTCACACACTTATAACCACACTGCTGCCACACACTTATTACCACACTGCTATAACCACACTGCTGCCACACACATTATAACCACACTGCTGCCACACACTTATAACCACACTGCTGCCACACACTTATAACCACACTGCTGCCACACACTTATAACCACACTGCTGCCACACACTTATAACCACACTGCTGCCACACATTTATAACCACACTGCTGCCACACACTTATAACCACACTTTATAACCACACTGCTGCCACACACTTATAACCTGCTGCCACACTTATAACCACACTGCTGCCACACACTTATAACCACACTGCTGCCACCACACACTTGCCATAACCACACTGCTGCCACACACTACACTTATAACCACACTGCTGCTACACACTTATAACCACACTGCTGTGCCACACACTTATAACCACACTGCTGCCACACACTACACACTTATAACCACACTGCTGCCACACACTTATAACCACACTGCTGCCACACACTTATAACCACACTGCTGCCACACACTTATAACCACACTGCTGCCACACACTTATAACCACACTGCTGCTACATACTTATAACCACACTGCTGCCAAACACTTATAACCACACTGCTGCCACACACTTATAACCACACTGCTGCCACAACACTTATAACCACACTGCTGCCACACACTTATAACCACACTGCTGCCACACACGTATAACCACACTGCTGCCACACACTTATAACCACACTGCTGCTACACACTTTATAACCACACTGCTGCCACACACTTATTACCACCACACTGCTGCCACACACTTATAACCACACTTATAACCACACTGCTGCCACACTACACATTTATAACCACACTGCTGCCACACACTTATAACCACACTACTACCACACACTTATACTTAGTAATAACTCTGCTGCCACAAGTTATAAGCACACTGCTGCCACACACTTATAACCACACTGCTGCCAAACACTTATAACCACACTGCTGCCACACACTTATAACCACACTGCTGCTACACACACTTATTACCACTACTGCTGCTACATACTTATAACCACACTGCTGCCAAACACTTATAACCACACTGCTGCCACACACTTATAACCACACTGCTGCCACACACACTGCTGCCACACACTAACCACACTGCTGCCACACACTTATAACCACACTGTTCCATAACACTGCTGCTACACATTATAACCACACTGCTGCCACACACTTATAACCACACTGCTGCCACACACTTATAACCACACTGCTGCCACACACGTTATAACCACACTGCTGCCAAACGCTTATAACCACATTGCTGCCAAACACTTATAACCACACTTCTGCCAAACACTTATAACCACACTTCTGCCAAACACTTATAACCACACTTCTGCCAAACACTTATAACCACACTTCTGCCAAACACTTATAACCACACTTCTGCCACACACATAACCACACTGCTGCTGCACACACGTATACCACACTTATAACCCACTGCTGCCAAACACTTATAACCACACTTCTGCCAAACACTTATAACCACACTTCTGCCACACACTTATAACCACACTGCTGCCACACACTTATAACCACACTGCTGCCAAACACTTGCCAAACACTAACCACACTGTTGCCACACTTATAACCACACTGCTGCTACACACTTATAACCACACTGCTGCCACACACATTTATAACCACACTGCTGACACACACTTATAACCAAACTGCTGCCACACACTTATAACCACACTGCTGCCAAACACTTATAACCACACTGCTGCCAAACACTTATAACCACACTGCTGCCACACACGTATAACCACACTGCTGCCACACACATTATGCTGCTAACCACACTGCTGCCACACACTTATAACCACACTGCTGCTACACACTTATAACCACACTGCTGCCACACACTTATAACCACACTGCTGCCACACACTTATAACCACACTGCTGCCACACACTTATAACCACACTGCTGCCAAACACTTATAACCACACTTCTGCCAAACACTTATAACCACACTGCTGCCACACACTTATAACACACTTACACTGCTGCCACACACTTATAACCACACTGCTGCCACACACTTATAAACTGCTGCCACACACTGCTGCCACACACTTATAACCACACTGCTGCCACACACTTATAACCACACTGCTGCTACACACTTATAACCACACTGCTGCCACACACTTATAACCACACTGCTGCTACACACTTATAACCACACTGCTGCCACACACTTATAACCACACTGCTGCCACACACATTATAACCACACTGCTGCCACACACTTATAACCACACTGCTGCTACACACTTATAACCACACTGCTGCTACACACTTATAACCACACTGCTGCTACACACATATAACCACATCAAATGTTTAAAATATAATCTCTGATACATGTCAAATGCATACCAGAGCAACTAAGGGTTTAAGGGCCTCACTCAAGGGCCCACTATATTAGTCCAGTCTATATATCTTCCAGTCCAGAAGCCACTGGACCTTTACCTTGTACCTTTACCTTGTATTGCATGGCTGGATCCTTTTACCGAGCATATAAATGAAGTTTTGTAGTTCCTAAATGATGTCATGATCGATGATGTCAGGCGTTCATTTATTTATCAGGACTGTATTAATGACTGTCATTTATACCTCGCTAAACGTACGCCAAGCAAAGCGCCTTGTTTTCCACTCGGGTCATTTACTCTCCAGTGCCGTGTAGGAAGTCACTAAAGTATTCATAATTAAAGTACATAATTAATGCATCCTGCTTTCGCACCAAATCCATCAATCGGGGATATAAACAATTCCCTGGTGAACATGGCAGAGGCTCCGCAGGCGAGCGTTCCGTAGACGAGAGCTACAGAAATAAATTGCCAGTCGGTGTAGAAGTTGAGGTTTATCAGGTTCCAGACGCAGAAGCCGAGCGCTTGCCAAGAACACACTTGGCTAATTTCCCACTGGTAGCAAAGTACGGAGTATTTAAACGCCATTCCGGGCTTTATCAGTGACATGGGGTTGCGTTATACAGGAATCCGGTCTGGAGCTTACAGCACAAATTCCACTGCGTTTAGAGCGAGTTAATAGCTACGATTTTATCCACCACACACACACCTCCCCACATTACACACACCTCCCCACACCACAAACACCGCCCCACACCTCCCATACCTTCACCTACTCCACCGACGGAGAGAGAGAACACACAGGCAGAACACGGAGTCATCCTTACAGCCAAAAGAAGCCTTTGTTAAAGCATGTAGAGATCTCACACCAGCTGATCATCTACAGAGACTCTGGAGTCAAGACTAGTATATATATATATATATATATATATATATATATATATATATATATATATATATATCATATATATATATACATATCTAGTGTTATGGAGTCATGACTAGTAACGAGTTTGTAAATGTAATGACGTTATTTAAATTAGATTACAGTTTGAAAATATGTAAAGATTACAAATCTCAAAGACCCCCACACGCACACCCCCGATTACCCCACACAACCACGTATGTGTATATATATATATATATATAATATATATATATAATATATATATATATATATATAATACTAAGCAAAGGGGCACGGTGGTTTAGTGGTTAGGGGGGGCACGTTCACCTTGCCTCACACCAAGGTAGGTTGACCAGGGTCCGGGTTCGATTCCCGTCTCGGCCATGTGTGTGTGTGGATTTTTTGCATGTTCTCCCCGTGTCTCAGGGGGTTTTTCTCCGGGTTCTCCGGTTTCCTCCCCCGGTCCAAAAACATGCACGGTAGGTTGATTGGCACCTTGGAAAATTGTCCCTAGTGTATGAATGTGTGTGTGTGTGTGTGTGTGTGTGTGTGTGTGTGTGTCCTGTGATGGGTTGGCATTCCATCCAGGGTGTAATTGTTACTTAATGGCATGCGCATGGATAAATACGTACAATTTATACAAATGTGTGATTATTATTATTTATGTTTAGTGATTGAAAAGGAGTTTTGGCTTTTTTTTTTTTAAATATCCAAGAAAAGAAATATTGAGTGTCTTTTATATTTATTCATATTTGTAATCCAAATATATATCCGCATTACGCAGGCTCTCTTATCCAGCGTGAGTCGGAATGATCTGATTGACTGCGTTGGAACAGGCGTGAGAGCGCGTGCGGCCGCAGCGTACTGATACACGATATATAACCCAATCAGAACCGAGAATAACAACATAAAAGGAGCATTAAAAGTTTGAAAGAGGAACTGCTGTAAACTTCACTCGGAGACGATGGAGTGAAAGGAGACTCAGATGTAATCCCTCTTCCTCTCGCCTGTGAGCGACCCTGCAGCACAAAACAAATACATCGTACATTACTACACCTTCCGAAACGTTTCCGTTATCTGTAATACGTCACTTATTTCAGGAAAGGAAGGGAAAAAAATCCTCTTTGAAGTGAAAACATGCAGCACATTTCCGTCCACACTGCGGGGAAGATGTTCATCTGCATGCATAGACAATCCCGGGATAAACACGTGTAAAACATGGCCTCGGGGGTCTGCACGCGTCGAACAGGGTGAAGCTCGGAGGGAATGATTTTCATTCATTCATTCATTCATCTTCTAGCGCTTTATCCGATCTTCCCTCGGGTCACGGGGAGTCAAGGCAGGATACACCCTGGATGGAATGCCAACCCATCACACACACACACACACACACATTCACACACACACTAGGGACAATTTTCCAAGGTGCCAATCAACCTACCGTGCATGTTTTTGGACCGGGTGGAGGAAACCGGAGAACCCGGAGAAAAACCCCCTGAGACACGGGGAGAACATGCACAAACTCCACACACACATGGCCGAGACGGGAATCGAACCCCCGACCCTGGCGGTGTGAGGCGAACGTGATAACCACTAAACCACCATAGTGCCCCTGGTGATGATTTTATTTATTTTAATTATTTATTTCTTTTTAGAGATTATTGTTGTGATATATTATCGTCTCTCTAACGTTTATTCAGCAGGACAGGAATAAGTTAATCCCATGCGTGAGTGTGCTAATACACGAGAAGGCCTTTTTTTGTTTTTTTGCTTTTGTTTTTTTGGTTTGCATGAAATAATTCCCTAACATTTATTTATTTATTTATTTATTTATTTATTCATTCATTACTGCATCTCGTTATCTCATAATCTAATCTAATCTATGCCAGTGCTGCAAAAACGATTTGTCTGTTCCTGAATCCGCAGAAGGACCAACAGAATTAACCACAGATAATAAATAATAAATAAATGAATACACCTGTAAAGTTAAATATTCATAAATATTCGCTTATATATGTTGAAAAAAATAATTTATGGTCATTCTTTAAAAAAAAAAGAATAAAGTGTGTTTTTCAATGTCTGATTAGGGTTTAGTATATTGATTTCCCAGCACAGGTTTGATCATGTGACCTATTAATGCGCAACATAATAGGAAGGGAAATATGTATAAATCCTATAAGAACCATAGAACAGGCATATAAACCATATAAGAGTCATATAAGAGTCATATACTAGTCATATAAGAGCAATATAAGCAATATAGGAGCCATTTAATACCATATAAGACAAATAATTCATATAAGAGCTATATATAGCCCTATATATATATATATATATATATATATATATATATATATATATATATATATATATATATATATATATTATAAATAACAAGTGCTGTAGTGTGTTTTTTAATGTCTGATTAGAGTTTAGTAGAGTTCCCAGCACAGGTTTGATCATGTGACTTATTAATGCTCAACATAACAGGAAGGGAAATATGTATAAGTCATATAAGAGCCACATAAGAGCCATATGAGCCATATACGAGCAATATAAGAGCCATTTAATGCCATGTAAAAGTCATATAAGAGCTGCCATATGAGCCATATAAGAGCCCTTTAATGCCATTTAAGCCATATAATTCATATAAGAGCTATATGAGCCATATTAGATATATAATTCATATGGGCCATATACACATATAAATCATGTAAAAGTCATATAAGAGCCATATAAGCTATATAAGAGCCATGTAAGAGCCATATGAGAGCCGTATAAGAGCAATATAAGAGCCATTGAAGGTCATATGAGCTATATCATTCATATAAGAGCCATAAAAGCCATATACGAGCTATGTAAGCCATATAAAAGTCATATAAGAGCCATTTAGTGCCGTATACGCCATATAATTCATATAAGAGCCATATAAGCTATATATGAGCCGTGTAAGAGCCATATGAGAGCAGTATAAGAGCCATATAAGAGCCATTTAATGCCATATAAGCTATTTAATTCATATGAGCCATATAAGCATATAAATCATGTAAAAGTCATATAAGATCCATATAAGCTATATAAGAGCCATTTAATGCCATATAAGCCATATAATTCATATAAGAGCCAAATAACCCATATACGAGCTATACAAGCCATATAAAAGTCATATATGAGCCATATAATCCATATATGAGCCATATAAGAGCCATTTAATGCCATATAAGCTATATAATTCATATGAGCCTGTAAGCCTATAAGTCATGTAAAAGTCATATAAGAGCCATATAAGCTATATAAGAGCCATGTAAGAGTCATATGAGAGCCGTATAAGAGCAATATAAGAGCCATTGAAGGTCATATGAGCTATATCATTCATATAAGAGCCATAAAAGCCATATACGAGCTATATAAGCCATATAAAAGTCATATAAGAGCCATATAAGAGCCACACAATCCATATGATCCATATAAACCCGGCCAAACCCGGATTATATATTACTATGTAATGTATCTGATAAAAATGACATTTGACATGTCGGTCAGCATTAGCAGCGTTCCTCGGCATTTCTTGCAGACGGAGGCATTTGTGCAGATCAACATGAACACAAACAAAGAGGGGAAATTTGTTTAGATTCAGTAGATTAATGTTCGTGACCACAAAGTGCTGTAAGTGTGTGTGTGTGTGTGTGTGTGTGTGTGTGTGTGTGTGTGTGTGTGTGTGTGTGTGTGTGTGTGTGTGTGTGTGTGTGTGTGTGATGAACCAACGAGTCTTTATAACTGCAGGGTTAATCATGGGACTGCTTGGGGAAGAACCTGCTTAAAATAAGGTTGCATTTTAAAGCTGCATATCAGAATGTGTGTGTGTGTGTGTGTGTGTGTGTGTGTGTGTGTGTGTGTGTAAGCAGAACTACTTCAGCTGTGTGCATCGGTGCAGACACAGAATACTTACTCATTAAAAAATAACCTGTCAGGATGGACGGACAGACAGACTCTGGCGTTCGGCGTGTGAGATGTGACCCAGTTCTGCACGCGGCCTACGTGGAGGAAGTTCTCACAACGTCTGCCATGAACTTTCCATGACCTAGCAAAAGGCACATCCTGTCTTAGGGACGAGTCAACCACAAACACACAGGATATAAGCATTTTATAAGCCTTCATAAGGCATAAAACGTACCAGTTATAAGTGTGCATATATATATATATATATATATGCCTCTTCGTTCAGATCGTCAGCGCAGAGCTCGGAGAATGCATCAAAAAG
>JACRUU010000007.1:2145961-2170961 GCA_030449085.1 Kryptopterus vitreolus
CTTTATCCGATCTTCCCTCGGGTCACGGGGAGTCTGTGTCTATCTCAGGCGTCTATGGGCATTAAGGCAGGATACACCCTGGATGGAATGCCAACCCATCACAGGACACACACACACACACACACACACATTCATACACTAGGGACAATTTTCCAAGGTCAATCAACCTACCGTGCATGTTTTTTGGACCGGGGGAGGAAACCGGAGAACCCGGAGAAAAACCCCCCTGAGGCACGGGAGAACATGCACAAACTCCACACACACATGGCCGAGACGGGAATCGAACCCGGACCCTGGCGGTGTGAGGCGAACGTGCTAACCACTAAACCACCACCGTGCCCCCTTATTATATATATGATATATTATATATATATATATATATATATCTATATATATATAATATATATATATATATATATACACAAGGATGTTTTTTGCATTGACCTCTTAAAAAAATAGCATTAGCATATTAATGATCTTGTGACTAGAACTATAAAATCTGATTTTATAAACAATCTCAAGTCAAAGGTTTTTTTCTAATTTTTCGGGACAAAATCTCTCACCTTATACAAACATGTGATACGTAGGAAACGATATTGTATGTATCTGGAACATTATACAATTCTACCAGGTTGATTCAGCTTGCAGTGAGTCAGTCAGCGAAGGAATTGTTCTTCTAAAAAGTGAGTCACCCACGAGTCAGTAGGATAGAAATGAGCCATATAGGAATGATTCAGGATAAAATGAGTCGGCTTGGATTCGGCAGGTTAGGAGCGAATCACCCGGGAGCTGTTCAGCCTCAAGTGAGCCAATCAGAAAACAGTGCGTTTGGAGTGAACCGTCCAGGAGTCATTTAATCAAATGACTCAGTCATTTTGGAGTGAGTCAGTCAGTGGTCTCAAGATGCGGAATTCCGAAGCCGGGGCCAAAAAGCGGGAATTTTTTCCCCATAGAAAATGAATGGGGTTGAAATGTCATGCCTCACAGTGAGCGTCCGACATGCACATATGGCATATTACATTTACATTTGGCAGCGACTTGCATCTGAGCAATTGCGGGTTAAGGGCCTTGCTCAAGGGCCCACTTGGTGGTGGTGGTGGTGGTGGGACTTGAACCTGCAATCTTCTGGTGCAAAGCCCAATGCCTTAACCACTGAGCTCCCACCTCCCTCCACTCGTAGTGGCTCACGATCATATACCTCCCGAACCCCACACACTTTCGGAATTTCGGGAAATCCGCGGCATTCCGGCCCCATAGAGAACGAATGGGGAAATTGACTTCCAAATGCTAGCTCGTTCGACACCAAAAATGCCGTAACCGCAAACGTGAAAAATCTGCGAAACTCGGACACAGGGTCATGTGACACGTCTAAACACTCGGCACATCGACGCGAGTCGGACGCTGGATAATTTGATGATGTCGTACGCGTCACTGGCCCCGCCCCCTCCCGAATAAAATCGTCTCTCAGTAAGATCTGTCATTTGTAAGCAATATTAGCTAGCAATATTAACTATATTAAATATATACTCTATCACTAAACAGCAAAAACATCAATCAAGAGTTCCATCTTGAATTTTAAATGTTTTTTTTTCCCTCACAGGCGTCCTCTGCTTTGTCCATGAAGCTGTTAATGAGAGAGTGGATGCAGTATGAAGACGAATGTCTCCGGAATAACAGCAGAGAACCGCAAACCACGGGTGACTTTCTTGTCCATTTTATAGCCGTGATCAGATCAATGAGATCAGATCTCAGATACATCAAAGTCTCATTAAGCTTGTTATATATTACCCACTGCTCTCATGTACCACCAGGAAAGCTCTCACTGATTCGAGATCAGATTTTCTGTGCGCTCACAGAGGAAAGTCCTTATCTCATATACTTTGGCTAAAATACACCAGCCGGTCCGAGCGTCATTGTGACAGTCAGGACGAAATATCTCAGACCATCAGAGACATTTTTAAAACAAAGAATGTAAACGTTTAATAATCTGCGAGATCCTGCATCCCATCTTTCTGTATTTATATGTATTATGTAACATTTGCGATATTTGTTGTTAGGGGTGTTGTTACACATACACACACACACACACACACCATACACACACACACACACACACACACACACACACACACACACACACACATAACACACACACACACACACACACCACACACACACATACCCACATACACACATACACATACACACATACACACACACACACACACACACATAACACACACCACACTACATACATACACACACACACACATACACATACACACACATATACACACACACCACACACATACACACACATACATATATATATATATATATATATATATATATATATATATATATATATATACATATATACCCTATATATACACACACACACACACACACACACAACACACACACACACACACACACACACACACACACACACACCACACACCACACACACACACACACACACATACACACATATATATATACACACACACACACACACATACACATACACACAACACACCACACACACACACACAAACACACCAAATACAAATTTAAGAATTTAAACAATTTTTGTTAATATAATACATGTAAATAACATATAAAATTGTATTTAGGGTATGTGTGTATGTGTGTGTGTGTGTATGTGTGTGTATGTGTGTGTGTGTGTATGTGTGTGTGTGTGTGTGTGTGTGTGTGTGTGTATGTGTGTGTGTGTGTGTGTGTGTGTGTGTGTGTGTGTGTGTGTGTGTGTGTGTGTGTGTGTGTATGTGTGTGTGTGTGTGTGTGTGTATGTGTGTGTTTGTGTATGTGTGTGTGGTGTATGTGTGTGTATGTGTGTTGGTGTGCTTGTGTGTTATGTGTGTGTGTGTGTGTGTGTGTGTGTATGTGTGTGTGTGTGTGTATGTGTGTATATGTGTGTGTGTGTATGTCGTGTGTGTGTGATATGTGGCCCATGTGTGTGTGTTGTATGTGTGTGTGTCTGTGTGTGTGTGTGTGTGTGTGTATGTGTGTGTGTGTGTGTGTGTGTGTGTGTGTGTGTGTATGTGTGTGTGTGTGTGTGTGTGTGTGTGTGTATGTGTGTGTGTGTGTGTATGTTTGTGTCTGTGTCTCTGTATGTGTGTGTGTGTGTATATGTCTGTGTGTGTCCTGTGTTTGTGTGTGTTGTGTGTGTTGTGTGTGTGTGGTTGTATGTGGTGTGTTGTGTGTGGGTGTTGATGTTATGTGTGTGTCTGTGTTGTGTGTGACTGTGTGGGGATGTGTGTGTGTGTATGTGTGTGTGTGTGTGTGTGTGTGTATGTGTGTGTGTGTGTGTGTATGTGTGTGTGTATGTGTGTGTGTATGTGTGTGTGTGTGTGTGTATGTGTGTGTATGTGTGTATATGTGTGTATTTTTTCTACCTTTCTATTTATTTCAGCTTATTTTAACATTTTGAATGGTTTTAAATGTAATAATAACATAAAATAAAAATAAATATTGACGCTGTTTAACGCGCAAAAAAACGAAACAAAATAAACTCGTAGTTACACCAAAACGCCCTTTTTTTTTTTTTTTTTTTTGCCGAAAAAAAAAAGGTTCAGTACGTACAAACACGTAGCGTTACACACACACACACACACACACACACACACACACACACACACACACACACGTATATCAGCCGTATAAAGTGTTTTGTGTTATTGTGTCTTGTGTCTATTTTAACGATGCACAACACATTTCAGTGCATGTTTACTTTGTATGAATTTGTTTGTGGCAAATAAAATAAGACTTAATTTGACAAATTGGAGTCAAATGATGCAGAATGAGCAGCCAATAAAGACCCGTTTCTTTGGACTAAAGCAATGCGTATCGTCCCAGTGAGGACCGAGACATTTCAATAAAAGCCAGCTCGGAGTTTACCATTAGGACTCCCATCAGCCAGGAGTGTTTACTTTCAATCATGTTTACTTTTAATATATAACGGAATCGGACATTATTATTGAATCCATGATACAGGACTGATTGGACTCTGTTACGCAGGTCTTGTGTGTAATCGGACGTTCGATAAATATGCCTGTTGGCCAGACGGTTTGCCGAACACCACGGTGAGCGTCCCCTGTCCCAAGTACCTCCCCTGGCACACGAAAGGTACACAACACACACACACACACACACACACACACACACACATATCACTTGAAAAATATTTGCCCAAATACTATGGGAGAGTCAAAGGTCTTGTGTAGAATTGAATTGTTGTAAACACAGGCAGTTACACAAAAAGTGTGTGTGTGTGTGTGTGTGTGTGTGTGTGTGTGTGTGTGTGTGTGTGTGTGTGTGTGTGTGTGTGTGTGTGTGTGTGTGTGTGTGTGGACTCTTTGTTGCTTCACAGTCCAAAATGGCCTGGTTTATCTGGAGTGCAAAGCCGACGGCCAGTGGGCCAAACAGAAGAACGCCAGTGAATGTGAAAGAAATGATCTGGAACAAATTGAAACGGTATTTATTTATTTGTTGTTTGTTTGTTTGTTTGTTTGTTTGTTTGTTTGTTTGCGTCTACACCAACGTGGACCGTTGAATCTCCAACCACATCTGTCTAGGACTCTCGCCCTCTCGCCTCGGTCACATGACTTCCCTCCTTCTTAAAGGCGCCGCTCCATTACCGCTAATACGTAATACATTACCGCTAAATGTAACCCCCGAGCGAACAACATAAACAACAACACAAACGTCTTTCGTAAAGTTTCTATTATTATTATTGTTGTTGTTATTATTATTATTTAACACACAATAAAATGGGCACGGTGGCGTAGTGGTTAGCACGTTCGCCTCACACCGCCAGGGTCCGGGTTCGATTCCCGTCTCGGTCATGTGTGTGTGGAGTTTGTGCATGTTCTCCCCGTGCCTCAGGGGGTTTTTTTTCTTTCCCTGGTTTCTCCGGTTTCCTCCTTTGTCCCCCCCGGTCCAAAAACATGCAACAATTGTCCCTAGTGTGTTGTCCCACTCGTCGCCACCAACATATCATATATATATATATAATATATTATATTGATATATATATATATATATATATATATGTATATTTGTGTGTGTGTGTGTGTGTGTTGTGTGTGTGTGTGTATATATCTGTATATATATATATATATATATAATATATATATATATATATATATATATCTGATATATGATGTGTGTGTGTGTGTGTGTATGTGTGTGTGAGGCGCTGGTGTACAGCTCTAAATGTGAAATCACAGCATTGTTGCTCCATTGGGCGAAAATATTGATATATTATATTATATGTGTGTGTGTGTGTGTTGTGTGTGTGTGTGTGTGTGTGTGTGTTTTTCCCAGCAATACTATTTCAAGATCCTTAGTAAATTCAGGGTCATATATACGGTCGGATATTCCCTCTCACTGGGAGCGCTGGTGCTGGCACTCGGTATCCTGGTGGCCTTCAGGTAAGTCCTACAACCCAACCTTCATTAATGTATACAGCAGATCAACATCTGATATTCCACAATGTCCCTCAAAGATCCAATGACCTTCCTCTAGTGTCTCGAAGTTCCCCAAATTGTACCCATTTACTGCTGTTACTGGTCCCTGTGCGACCCATCTTTTTTTTTCCCTTCCCACCAGTAGACGTTTGCTAGTACCTCCATTCTCCACAACTCCCTACAGATAAAACTATCCATATCACCCTGTAACCCAGGGAGTTGGCTTTTTGGCTGGATGGATGGATGGATGGATGGCTCAGGGAAAAATTGCTGCTGAGACCACATTGTGTGGGTGGGTCACATTTTTAAATTTGCATACATGTCAAACATAAACCTGTAAAAGACATGAATGTCAATACTGGTGTTTATGTATCGCCGTGTCTAATGCGCCACCTGGTGGGACCTCGGGTAATTACAGGACGAGATCAAACGAACGCAGTAAGAATTATATGATACGATTTGAATTTGGACTATTCGGTATCAATCTTCGGCAGGCTTAAAGGGGCCCGGATGTGGCCCCCGGGGGCCGCCACCTGGTCTAGATGGACAAATCGATAACGCTGTTTTGTTTTTGTTTTCAGGAAGCTGCACTGCATGAGGAACAACATTCACATGAACCTGTTCGCCTCCTTCATTCTGCGAGCCGCCGCCATTTTCATCAAAGACGCCCTGCTGGATAAACCCAACATCAACCCCGGGACCACCACCGACCTGGAGATGGACCTGTTCGTCAAGAACGAGGTCAGAACACAACGTTAGTTTCGGCTGACACGCGCGTCGAGCATGACGGAGGGTCAGTTTGCGTTTCTAGACACTTTAATTGTGATTGGTGATAATTAGCGTGTCGTGGTCTGAGGCGCAGCTCAAAACAACGTCTTTCGTAGTCCTGGATAATTGTATATAATTGTTAGTCACAATGTAAAGATGAATCGGGGGAAGGAAGTTTTTTTCTTTATACATTGCTGCCTTCCTGATCTCCAGTCAGACTCGGAGAGATGTGGTCAAAAGTTACATGCAGTAAAGATTCTGTGGCGTGACAATTAAAGCGTCTTTCAGAGAGGTTTCTTTACTCCTCTGGTGTGAAAAACATTATGAAAAGGGGCGTGGCTGACTGGGGGCGAGGGGTGGAGGGGTGGTGCGAGAAGGGTGGAAAAAGGTGGTGCATAAAAAAGGGGATATAATAAGGGAATAATTACTAATAATTTGCACAGGGACGATGTAAACACACACACACACACACACACACACACACACACACACACACACACACATGTCGGTAAGATGGACGATGTGTAGGAATTTCTCCACACCACAATCCACACACACTTTAAACACAATGCAGATCCGCTACATTATCGGTTCCAATCTCACGTGCACACGCTACAGCGCGGACCAGACGAAGCGGTTTTTTGTGCCGACGGTCGAGACGGGAATCGTAATTGTAACATATTTTGTAACACTTTATTTCCACTTTGTAACATATTTTGTAACACTTTGTGTTACAAAAAGTGGAAATAAAGTTATAAAAAATGTTACAAAGTGGAAATAAAGTGTTACAAAATAATTTACAAAGTGGTAAACATAAAAACACATTAAAAAACAAAAAACACATTAAAAACATTTTTAATACTTTATTTCCAGTAACAAATAAAGTAACATATTTATAACACTTTATTTCCACTTTGTAACATATTTATAACACTTTATTTCCACTTTGTAACATATTTTGTAACACTTTATTTCCACTTTTTCCACATATTTTTTAACACTTTATTTCCACTTTTTTACATTTTTGTAACACTTTATTTCCACTTTGTAACATTTTATAACACTTTATTTCCACTTTGTAACATTTTATATACACTTTATTTCCACTTTGTAACATATTTTGTAACACTTTATTTCCACTTTGTAACATTTTATATAACTTTATTTCCACTTTGTAACATATTTTGTAACACTTTATTTCCACTTTATTTCCACTTTTTCCACATTTTTGTAACACTTTATTTCCACTTTGTAACATATTTTATAATTTTATTCCACTTTGTAACATATTTTGTAACACTTTGTGTGTTACAAAGTGGAAATAAAGTTATAAAAAATGTTACAAAGTGGAAATAAAGTGTTACAAAATAATTTACAAAGTGGTAAACATAAAAACACATTAAAAAACAAAAAACACATTAAAAACATATTTTTAATACTTTATTTCCAGTAACATATAAAGTAACATATTTTGTAACACTTTATTTCCACTTTTTCCACATATTTTTAACACTTTATTTCCACTTTTTAACATTTTTGTAACACTTTATTTCCACTTTGTAACATTTTATATAACTTTATTTCCACTTTGTAACATTTTTAATACTTTATTTCCACTTTGTAACATATTTTGTAACACTTTATTTCCACTTTACAGTTTAACATTTCATTTCTTAACTTTGTAACTTTATTTCCACTTTGTAACATTTTTAATACTTTATTTCCACTTTGTAACATTTTTGTAACACTTTATTTCCACTTTGTAACATTTTATATAACTTTATTTCCACTTTGTAACATATTTTGTAACACTTTATTTCCACTTTGTAACATATTTATATTTGTAACTTTTTTATTTTTATTTCCACTTTGTAACATATTTTGTAACACTTTATTTCCACTTTGTAACATATTTTGTAACACTTTAATTCCACTTTGTAACTTTTTTATAATTTTATTTCCACTTTGTAACATATTTTGTAACACTTTATTTCTACTTGACGGATGTTACTTTTTTTACACAGGGCAAGGCAGGGGTTTTCCTATTCTAAATGAAATCAGGTTGGGGCCCTTGAGCAAGGCCCTTAACTGTCTGTGTGCTCCGCTGTATCATGGCTCCCAGTTTTTTAAATTTTTTTTTTACAATAACTTGGAAATGCAAAGAAAGAATTTCACACTGCTGTAAAGTAAAACATAAAAAGTGTTTTAAAAGTTATTATTTTTAGTTATTATTTTAACACTGGTTGTTTGCTGCAGGTTTTCCAGCCGGATGTGGGCTGCAGGATCGCTGTAGTGATGATGCAATACAGTATCATCGCAAACAGCCACTGGCTGCTGGTGGAAGGGATTTATCTGCACAACCTGCTTGGCAGTGACCGTGCTGACGGAGGGAAACCACTTCAGCATCTACCTGTGCATCGGCTGGGGTGAGGTTTTACACAACAAAAACACATAAACAAATATATTATATATTATTTAATATATAGATACATACATATATCCAGATATATATATATATATATATATATAGATATATATATATATATATATATATATATAACTATATAATATACATATAAAGGGGCACGGTGGTTTAGTGGTTAGCACGTTCGCCTCACACCACCACCAGGGTCCGGGTTCGATTCCCGTCTCGGCCATGTGTGTGTGGAGTTTGTGCATGTTCTCCCCGTGTCTCAGGGGGGTTTTTCTCCGGGTTCTCCGGTTTCCTCCCCCCCCGGTCCAAAAACACATGCACGGTAAGTTGATTGGCACCTTGGAAAATTGTCCCGTCTCTGTATGAATGCTTGTGTGAATGTGTGTATGTGTGTGTGTGTGTGTGTGTGTGTGTGTGTGTGTGTGTGTGCGATTTTTCCTGTGATGGGTTGGCATTCCATCCAGGGTGTATCCTGCCTTAATGCCCATAGACGCCTGAGATAGACACAGACTCCCCGTGACCCGAGAGAAGATCGGATAAAGCGGTAGAAGATGAATGAATGAATGATATATATATATATATATATATATATATATATATAATATAAAAATATATATATATTTTTTATTCTATTTTTATTTTACTTCTGTTTTTAATCTATTGTATTTTTTTTTAATCTACAATATTTGCACTATTTTCTATTTTTCTTTTTTTTTTCTTTTTTTCTTGTCTTAAAAAGAATTTCACAGTACATGTCGTACTGTGTGTGTGTGTTTGTGTGTGTGTGTGTGTGTGTGTGTGTGTGTGTGTTTGTGTGTGTGTGTGTGTGTGTGGTGTGTGTGTTTATGTGACAAATAAAATTTACGTGACTTTTCCCAGAAAAACCAAAATTGACAAAAAGAAAACCCTGTGTCTCGTTTCGTTTATCTCAATAATGTGTTTATATTTACAAATACCCTTAATGTTCATGTTTCACTTATTTGTGATCCGCAGAATGAATATTTTTGTTTTCTTGTTAAATATTGAAACGATGTTTGTGTTGTGTTTGTAACAGGAGCGCCGCTGATCTTTGTTTTGCCCTGGATCGTTGTGAAGTACATCTACGAGAACGAGAAGTAAGATCTTTATACGTTTGTAATGCGTTACATCATAAAGTCAATACATAATAAATGTGTAAAATGTTAATAATCTAGCAAATGTCGACTGACCGCAGAAGTTAATAACACGTTAACGTAAATTGACTTTAACACCGCTAATGTTATGAAGGTGTTATTACGCTTTATGCATTACTATGTGAGTGATCTGCTCCTTCACTCTGCGTCGTGTTGTGTGAATGAACGAAACCCGAACAACAAACAAAAATAAATAAATAAACATTCAGCTGCATCCACTCACACTTCCTAAATTTCCCCCCAATTACGCCCCCTAGCTGCGCATTCACAACAGGTACGATCTCCTCACTATATTAGCGTATATTACCGTATGGAACCTTACGCAAGCGCATCGCATTCCCAAATCCGTATTACTGCAATAAAGCGCATTTTTACTGAACGCAATAAAGCGCTTCCGTATAACCTAAACACCGTATCACCAGTTTATATGGAAAAGCAACCGGAACACAATTCTTAAAGGAGCCACGTCCCATATTTTACACTTCAAACCACCAATAAACAAAATAACATTGTAAATAACAAGAAATTACTATTAAAAGTTTCCAGAGTAAAATAAATATTAAATAATGTTATTAAGGGGTTCTCACACCGCCAGGGTCCGGGTTCGATTCCCGTCTCGGCCATGTGTGTGTGGAGTTTGCATGTTCTCCCCGTGCCTCAGGGGGTTTTTCTCCGGGTTCTCCGGTTTCCTCCCCCGGTCCAAAAACATGCACTGTAGGTTGATTGGCACCTTGGAAAATTGTCCCTAGTGTATGAATGTATGTGTGAGTGTGTGTGTGTGTGTGTGTGTGTGTGTGTGTGTGTGTGTGTGTGTGTGTGTGTGTGTGATGGGTTGGCATTCCATCCAGGGTGTGTATCCTGCCTTAATACCCATAGACGCCTGAGATAGACACAGACTCCCGTGACCCCGAGGGAAGATCGATATAAGAGTGCTATGAAATGAATGAATGAATGAATGAATGTTATTAAAGGGAGAGATTTTGAGTGAAATGTATATAATTATAACATGTTACATTGAAAACGGTGCGATTAATCACAAATTAAGTATTGTAATTTATTAGCAATATATAAATAACACTATAAGCACAATAGTGTATATTATACAATATATCCCTTGTGTAAGTCGTCTTTAAAGCATTTAAAACCCACCCGGATCTTCTCATCTCGTCTAAAACAGACGAGAATAGTGACCTGGATCTTCACATGCTGTAATTGAGGGATCACGAACGTTTCTTTGCGCTCCGTTTTGATGTTTAAAACACGTCCAGTGCGAGTTTTGCTTTCTGGCTCGGAGCCGCACGAGCAGCTGCTCTATAACAAAGCCAACACATGCGAGACGTCCGAGGTGCAGGAAGGCGAGCTCCACCATGGCAACGTCTCCATGCGTGACAGTGATGCTGTGCAGAGGATGTGCTGGTGCTGGGGGAAGAACGTGTGCGCCGTTCTCACGCTAAATGCCGCTTCTTCTCTGGACGGCGTTCAAGAAGTAAATCAGCGTCCGCCGCGCTTCGCTTACTTATTAGGCGTATAAATACGGACATGACGGGGGTTTTTTTATGATGTAATATAAAAGCGACACTGATCCGGATACAGCTCGCACAAAAGATCACGTCCGTGTTGATGTTATTACACAGAACAAATACATAAACATCATTTTTTAAAGAATCCATTCCATTAAACCAAAAGCGTCACTATTATAATCTCTCTCTCGCTTCGGTCAAATATTCACCATGTAACTCGTCCAGCAGTTTTTATCCGATCCTCACGAATCGTACCTCATATCGTCCCGATGGTGTGAGACGCGCTGTTACTTTTATAAGGAATCACCCCGCGGAATTCCGAACCCGAGGCCAAAAAGTGGGAATTTTTTCCCCATAGAAAATGAATGGGGTTGAAATTCCGTGCCTCACAGTTCGGGCCTGTGAGAGTCCGGACATGCACATATGTCCAAATCCACTCAAAGTGGGTCCGGAGTGGATCACCATCATATACCTCCCGAATACCATGCACGTTCGGAATTTCTGCAAATCCACAACATTCCGGCCCTGTAGAGAATGAATAAGGAAATTTTCCGCTGTTCAGTCATGTCATGTCTCATTTATGTCACATGTGACATATCCACTCGTAGATGAGATGGAGTCAGTCGTGATCATATGACGGCCGCATGGCATCACGCAACCGCAAACATTCTCCAAACCTTCTCTTTTATCGTGAATAATAATAATAAATAATAACTCATTTAGGAGTGGTTTAGTGGTTATCACGTTCGCCTCACACCGCCAGGATCCGGGTTCGATTCCCGTCTCGGCCATGTGTGTGTGGAGTTTGTGCATGTTCTCCCCGTGCCTCAGGGGGTTTTTTTCTCCGGGTTCTCCGGTTTCCTCCCCCCGGTCCAAAAACAAAAACATGCACGGTAGGTTGATTGGCACCTTGGAAAAATTGTCCCTAGTGTGTGTGTGTGTGTGTGTGTGTGTGTGTGTGTGTGTGATGTGTTGGGTCGGCATTCCATCCAGGGTGTATCCTGCCTTAATGCCCATAGACGCCTGAGATAGACACAGACTCCCCGTGACCCGAGGGAAGATCGGATAAAGCGCTAGAATGATGAAAGAATGAATAACTAATTTATACGTTACGCTTTACATTATAAGAGAGGGATCTCCTGTCCCTGTCAGTAGACTGGGGTGTTAGGACCCACACTGACCACAGGGTAAAGCGCCACCTGCTGGCCCTCACTAACACCTCTACCAGCAGCAATCTAGTATTCCCAGGAGGTCCTCGATCCAGGTACTAACCAGCCTAGAAGCAGCTCAGTGGTTAATGCACTGGTTCAAATCCCACCAAGCTGCTACTAGTGGGCCCTCGAGAAAGGCCCTTAACCCTTACTCTGAATAAGGGCGTCTGCCAAATGCAGTAAATGTTAGCAGCCTCAATCCTGCTTATCTTCAGTGGGATACCAGTCTTGGGTTTGATTTGGATACGGGCTATTTATGTAACTTTTTTGAGACGCATTTGTTTCTATGCACCAAACACACACACACACACACACACACACACACACACACACACACACACACACAATACACAATAATTGGACAGTGAAAAGACGGTGAGTACTTTTTACCTCAGAAACTTGTGTAAGATGGAAAACAAGGAGAGAGAATCACTCATGGAGGTAGAAGCTTAATGGTCTGTTTGTTTGTTTGTTTGTTTGTGTGAATCTTTAAAAAATGTCCTTCACTACGTCTTGTTGATCCCAGAACAGTTCATTAGGGTTCAGGTCGTTCCAAGAAGGGAAGGTCGTTAGACGATAACGCTCCAGACGTCTGCCTCGGATGTACGCTTCGGCGTCGGCGTCTCTATGCTGAAATTGCGTGGCGTGTGAACGGTTGCCATGTTGGTCATTTTCACCTTCAGGAAAGCATTACACGTCCAATCATTGGAGGATCGACGGTTCTGGTCTCCGTCTTTTTTTCTCGAGACAAACTCGCACTTATTCACCCGCCAATTATTGTCGTTCGGTTCATAGAAACAAGTGCGTCTAAAAAAAACAACAAAACAAAAAAGACTATTACCAAGTTAAATCAATAAATCTGCTCATGCAGCGGTTGATGGAGCACGCTGGTTTAGTGGTTAGCACGTTCGCCTCACACCACCAGGGTCCGGGTTCGATTCCCGTCTCGGCCATGTGTGTGTGGAGTTTGTGCATGTTCTCCCCGTGCTCTCAGGGGGTTTTTCTCTGGGTTCTCCGGTTTCCTCCCCCGGTCCAAAAACATGCACGGTAGGTTGATTGGCACCTTGGAAAATTGTCCCTAGTGTGATGTGTGTGTGTGTGTGTGTGTGTGATGGGTTGGCATTCCATCCAGGGTGTATCCTGCCTTAATGCCCATAGACGCCTGAGATAGACACAGACTCCCCGTGACCCGAGGGAAGATCGGATAAAGCGCTAGAAGATGAACGGATGATGAATGTTGTGGGAAATGCAGGGAGGTTTCCACATCACGAGCGCGTCGCTGGCTGCAGGACGATAAAATCCCCCGTCTGCATGATAATCATCCTTCCTGGAAAAGCAGTCCAAATCTCATCATTAAAAAAAGGAAGGAAAATAAATGACCGGGATTAAATCCGGGTGTTACGTAAGATCCCGAAATGTCATCCTGTGTGGACGAGGCTTGAGTTGGCATGCGCTTGTCCTGAGTCCTGCCTTGGCTTAGCTCCAGCTTCCAGGCCTCATCGCTCTCCTGCTATCCATTAAAAGGCAGCTCGGGTTGGTCCGGGCAGGGGAAGAAGGTCTCGGGGGTCTGATGCACTCACTCGGGTACGGGTTCGTTGTCGCGTCGCTTCATGCGAACGTAGCACACGGCTCGATTCCAGCACTAAAAATTCCTGCTTATCAGAATCTATAAACTGATGAAGGGGCTTGTCTACAGGAGCGCAGGTCTGCGAGCGCTCAGGCCGCACAGGAATATTTATCTTTTTCCACATTGACTACCGTTAAAAACAAACAAACCATGGGTAAAAAAAAAAAAAAAAACACATCATGGTGGTGAAGCTCCGAGGCATCCAGTTTGATCCTGACCTCTGGTGTTGTTGTTGTTGTTGTTGTTGTTTTTTGCCGCCTGCTCCTGTTTCTCTTCTGGAGCCAAACGAAACGCGGAAAGAGCAATAAAATGTTCCTGAAACGAAATAATCCCAGCCGGACTGACGCTAGTGGGCCCTTGAGCAAGGCCCTTAACACCCAATCGCTCAGTCTGTCCCAGCCGTGGACGCTGGTTTAGACTACTAGACGGGGAGGATTGCGTTATGAAGGGCATCCAGTGTTAAAGATGCGCCGGTATGTGCAGTGGCGCCCCCTAATGGGAGCAGCGAAAGAGAAAATCCCCGGAGAAAACCCATATGCCGTATTTATTCATTCATTCATTCATTC
Organism: Kryptopterus vitreolus; assembly: GCA_030449085.1. Lineage (NCBI taxonomy): Eukaryota > Metazoa > Chordata > Actinopteri > Siluriformes > Siluridae > Kryptopterus > Kryptopterus vitreolus. Next base: position 2,160,752 of record JACRUU010000007.1, read on the forward strand.
ATTCATCTTCTAGCGCTTTATCCGATCTTCCCTCGGGTCACGGGGAGTCTGTGTCTATCTCAGGCGTCTATGGGTATTAATGCAGGATACACCCTGGATGGAATGCCAACTCATCTCACACACACACACACACACACACATTCATACACTAGGGACAATTTTCCAAGGTGCCAATCAACCTACCAAGTGCATGTTTTTGGACCGGGGGAGGAAAACCGGAGAACCCGGAGAAAAAAAACCCCCTGAGGCACGGGGAGAACATGCACAAACACATGGCCGAGACGGGAATCGAACCCCGACCCTGGAGGTGTGAGTCGAACGTGCTAACCGCTAAACCACCGTGCCTCCTATTGATTTATTTATTTATTTACTTAGTTCATTGTTATTTTGTTTACCAGTGACAATACGCTAGACGTACTAGCAACCAATGGGGCAGGGCGGGGCGTACATACTTTTTGGCTCAGGGTCCATGTTGACGTTTACATTTTGACATATAAAAGCATACAAAACATATAAAAGGCATTAATGTTATAGGCAATGTATCAGCGTGTCTAATGCGCCATCTGGTGGAACGTCAGGTAATTACAGGACAAGATCGAATGAATGCAGACATATTATGATTTCCATATGATTTGGAAAATTCTGTACCGAACTTGGGAAAAAGGACCAAGGGGCCGGATGTGGCCCGCAGGCCGTAAGTTTACACACCCCTGACATAGGGCATAAATCAGGCTGTGTACAGTACACGCAGGGATCCGCTGTAACACTGTACAGACTGTTATCTGTCTTCTACACACAGCTGTTCCTCCTCACCACCGCTACCTAACGCTCCATCCCATCTAACGGAACATCTTCCCATAAGAACGTTCAGAAAGCACATGGTCTTATGGTCCACAGCGCAGTGTGTATCTAACGTGTTCTCTTCTGTCTTCTCTCTTCCTCAGTTGCTGGGAGCAGAACATAAACATGGGGTACTGGTGGATTATTCGTTCTCCCATCCTCCTGGCAGTTCTGGTGAGAGATCCACTGCTGCTTCACTCCCGTCGTGCAAATCAATAGCGTCGCAATAGGAAAAAGTGCACAGGCGTCTGGAACGCACGATCGCGGGTTCCCAACACTACCCAGCTGCCACTAGAGGGCCCTTGAGAAAGGTGGAGGTCTCAGTGCTGACACTGGAGACTCCTTCGCAAGATGCCATTGTATTCCATGTAGTTGCTATAGAGATGTTTCCTGTTGGGTTCCAGGTTGATCCCAGGGTACATGTGGTATTTGAGAGGTGGTGCAAGTCTGTTATGGTACCTCAGGTGGTACCAGAGGTATCGGTGGTTTTCTGTGGATAAGGGCCTCTTAAATTGTTTAAATAAATAATTCACTTGTTTACATTCGTTAGACCCCCATTTGGGTAATACAGATGTGTATGTATATAAGTGTGTGTGTGTTTTAGAAATGTAATTTACTGTCGATATGACCGACGTTACAGCATTCGATGATTCCCTCGATATGTGGAATCGTCAGGATTTTCTCCATGGCTTTAGCATTAGCCGCTAGCCACTTCATTCATTCATTCATCTTCTACCGCTTTATCCGATCTTCCCTCGGGTCACAGGGAGCCTGTGCCTATCTCAGGTGTCTATGGGCATTAAGGCAGGATACACCCTGGATGGAATGCCAACCCATTGCAGGGCACACACACACACACACACACACACACATTCATACACTAGGGACAATTTTCCAAGGTGCCAATCAACCTACCGTGCATGTTTTTGGACCGTGGAGGAAACCGGAGAACCCGGAGAAAAACCCCCTGAGACACGGGGAGAACATGCACAAACTCCACACACACATGACCGAGACGGGAATCGAACCCGGATCCTGGTGGTGTGAGGCGAACGTGCTAACCACTACGCCACCGTGCCCCCCGCTAACCACTTCCTGCTATGGTTTTCAAAAAGCAACATACAACGAGAGCAACATACAACGCAGAAATTGAGGGTTTAGTGCCTTGCTCAAGGGCTCCCACTAGTGGCAGCTTGGTGGTGGTGGTGGTGGTGGTGGGATTTGAACCCGTGATCTTCCGTTCCAGAGGCTGACACCTTAACAACCACATCTCCATTTCCGCTACGGAGTGAGATACCATGGTAACACTGTGCTGTTTTTTACACCCCTGGCATTGTTGTGCATGTGGAGAGGTGGACCTTGGATTGTAATTACGTTAAAAGAATCGCATTCGCTACACTGGTAGCATAAACACACCGTTACATCGCCGCTGTGACGTAAGAGCTTAAAGATTAAGAATAATATAACAGATCGTAAAAAAAAATGTACATTTAAGTGCTTTGCTCAAGGGCGCCCCTAGTGGCAGCTTGGTGGTGGTGCTGGGATTTGAAACGCCTTAAACACTGATCTACCGCCATTTACATTTGCATCATTTTGGCGAACGCCCTAATCCAGGGCGACTTGAGGGTTTTGAGCAATTGAGGGTTAAGGGCATTGCTCAAGGGCTCCCACTAGTGGCAGCTTGATGGGGGTGGGTTTTGAACCCGGGATCTTCCGGTCCAGAGTCCAACACCTCAACCACTAGGCTACACCACCCTCTCTCGTTATAGTTGTCGTAAACGCTTCGAGAACTTATCAGGGTGTTTTTTAATACGCACTGTATGGAGAATGCGGGACACTGGAGACATTCGCTTCTCTTTTATACTGCTGGAGGTACGTAAGTGTCCAAAAAGACATAATCCATGAAGATATGCTTTATAAGGTTTAGATCCGACTTTTACTCGACTTCTTCGCATATCCCGGCTTGTTTGGAATCCTGTGGTCAGAGCGCAGGGTCAGCCATGTTACAAGCGCCCCCTGGAGCACAGACGGTTAAGGGCCTCGCTCAAGGACCCAAGGACGTCAGCCTGGCAATACTGGGGGCTTGAACCGACAGCGGCCCAGCGCCACTGAGACACGCCCCACGCCCCATATTGAATGCAGATGTTCATTAAGGAGCACATACTCTGGGAAGCTTATGCATACATGAATCCATATAGCTGTCCATATAGATATTTAGAGTAGACTTTGCTTTGCATTGGACGCATCATTAAGTGAGGATTATACACACCCAGAGGTCTTAAGCGGATTATAGGATTTAAACAGCGTACACTCGACTTACGTCATGTCGCATCGCTGATACCCGACATAGTGCAGGTATTCTTCATTATACAGCACGTAACGACATTTCTGGCACGCGTTTTGACCCCCGCCGGTTCCGAGATCTCGGGCTTTTCTCCTGCTGCACAGTTGTTTTGTCTCCGTCTCAGATTATTGTGACAGGGACGTCTGAGCGTTCGCAGTCGCGTTTCAGACGTTATTAAACAAACCGTCGCGGACGTCCACGTCAGGCTCGCGCGGCTTAGCGAACGCTCGCACGCGCCGTCTGAGCTAACACATGTGTTATCTTAACATGACGGTAAGGTCCGGTGGTGAGCCGGGGGCCAGGGGCCGGGGGCCAACGTTTAAAACCACGTGTTTCTTCTGAACTCAGATCAACTTCTTCATCTTCATACGCATCATCAAGATCCTCGTGTCCAAGCTGAGGGCTCATCAAATGAGATACTCCGACTACAAGTTCCGGTGAGTGTTTACGGCTACCTTTACTAAAAGCCATTTATTTATTTTTTTATTGTATAAATTCATATTTATTTGACATTTCGTGTATTTACACATTCATGTTTCGTTTCTATGCAACAAAATCAAACCCGATTCAGACTGATTTAAAAAGAGGTGCAGAAATTGGAGAAAATGTTGGAGTTGTGATTTATGACTTTATCTATTAAAGTAAGTTGTATATAAATATTATATGTATATTATTTATGCAGTGTAAATTCTATGTAATATCGAAAATGATGGTAGTTCATGTAGAATAGCTTGGAAAGTAGAGACCTGCATGGGACGGAGTTTGATATCCGGCTTTTTTACAAATTGTAGCCACAATTCCGTGTTGTAAACTGAAATTTACCCCATAAGGTCCCGGCAGATGTGACACATGGAAGGTCCTGGCAGGTTGCCAGGTGAAATAAATCACACCTAGAATTATTGCTTCGTTCCGCTCCCTCAAAAATACATTACACTCCCGCCCACAATATTTATTCATTCATTCATCTTCTACGGCTTTATCCGATCTTCTCGGGTCACGGGGAGTCTGTGTCCTATCTCAGGCGTCTATGGGCATTAAGGCAGGATACACCCTGGATGGAATGCCAACCCATCGCAGGACACACACACACACACACACACATTCATACACTAGGGACAATTTTCCAAGGTGCCAATCAACCTACCGTGCATGTTTTTGGACCGGGGAAGGAAACCGGAGAACCCGGAGAAAAACCTCCTGAAGGCACGGGGAGAACATGCACAAACTCCACACACACATGGCCGAGACGGGAATCGAACCCGGATCCTGGCGGTGTGAGGCGAACGTGCTAACCACTACGCCACCGTGCCCCTCCCACAATATTTATCTTAATATTAATTTAAATATGTAATTTTTCTCCAGCAGGCAATATTTAAGTCGCTTCCGGCTTCGTGCCTGTTTATCGTTTCATTTCATTGTTAGTTGACATTGTTGCAGATTCATAACAGTTATATATAATATTTTATATAATATACATAATTTGTATAATATATATATATCCTATGAATAATTGTATTACATTTACAGCATTTGGCAGACGCCCTTATCCAGAGCGACTTACAACTGAGCAATTGGGGGTTAAGGGCCTTGCTCAAGGGCCCACTAGTGGCAGCTTGGTGGTAGTGGGGTTTGAACCCGTGATCTTCCGGTCCAGAGGCCAACACCTTAACCACTGGGCTACCACCACCTCCCCTATATTCTCCCGTATATATATCCCGCGCCGCTCGTTTGCCTAATTTGCGTCAGTGCAGGTCTCTACTTTGAGCGTAAGGTTTTGGACTTTGGATTGGAAGGTCATGAGTTCAAATCCCAGCCACACCGATATTCTACTCCTCCTTCAATCCCATCGCTGCTCATGTGTAGAAACGATATAAATGTAAGAAATTGAGGGTTAAGGGCCTTGCTCAGGGGCCCACTAGTGGTATCTTGGCGGTGTTGGGATTTGAACCTGTGACCTTCCGGTCCAGCGCCTTAGCAGCTAAGCTCCGACATATAAATATATAAATAATTGAACATTTAAAATCTAAAATTAAGGTCGTTCATTTCTAATGTCTTAAGAAGTATAGGACGGATTTCCCCTAAATAAAGGGAATTTGATACTTCCTCCTGATTGGACGATTTTGCTCCTGCCTAACACGCTTCCGATTTGTCGTTCAGACTGGCGAAGTCCACCCTCACCCTCATCCCGTTGCTCGGCTGTCACCTGGTCCTGTTTTCCTTCGTCACCGACGAGTCTACCTCAAACGGCGCCATCACGCTACGCCTCACCAAACTCTTCATCGACCTCGTCTTCAACTCCATCCAGGTGACACGCCATCGTCACGTCACGTCACGTACACAACACACACTTACTGATATCACTCATTATATCACACCTGCGAGTGTTTCTGGACCTGCGCAGATATTTAACCGAATTTTTTGGTAATAAAGGAAGAAGCTTTAGATCAGGAGTGTGAAACTCATCCTCACCCTGTTCCACATCACTGTTATGCTTATGAAGGGCCAGTTATAACTATAAGACAGTAATATAGTGTGTGATGTGCGACGTTGACACGTGGGATTTATGTAGTCATTAGTACTGACCTGAGTACGCTTTATGGGCAAAAGTGTTGGGACGACTATTCGATTCCGCTTCCGCTGAATCTTGACACTTGGAAGGTCCTGGCAGATTTGACAGATGGAAGGTCTTGACAGATTTGACACATGGAAGGTCCTGGCAGATTTGACACATGGAAGGTCCTGGCAGATTTGACACATGGAAGGTCCTGGCCTGGCAGATTTGACACATGGAAGGTCCTGGCAGATTTGACACATGGAAGGTCCTGGCAGATTTGACACATGGAAGGTCTTGACAGATTTGACACTTGGAAAGTATTGACAGATTTGACACTTGGAAGGTCTTGACAGATTTGACACATGGAAGGTCCTGGCAGATTTGACACATGGAAGGTCCTGACAGATTTGACACATGGAAGGTCCTGGCAGATTTGACACATGGAAGGTCCTGACAGATTTGACACATGGAAGGTCTTGGACAGATTTGACACATGGAAGGTCCTGGCAATTTGATTTGACACATGGAAGGTCCTGGAATATTTGACACATGGAAGGTCCTGGAATATTTGACACTTGGAAGGTCCTGGCAGATTTGACAGATGGAAGGTCTTGACAGATTTGACACTTGGAAAGTATTGACAGATTTGACAGATGGAAGGTCCTGACAGATTTGACAGATGGAAGGTCCTGACAGATTTGACACATGGAAGGTCTTGACAGATTTGACACATGGAAGGTCCTGGAATATTTGACACATGGAAGGTCCTGGAATATTTGACACATGGAAGGTCCTGGAATATTTGACACATGGAAGGTCCTGGAATATTTGACACATGGAAGGTCCTGGAATATTTGACACTTGGAAGGTCCTGGCAGATTTGACACATGGAAGGTCCTGGTAGATTTGACACTTGGAAGGTCCTGGCAGATTTGACACATGGAAGGTCCTGGCCTTGACAGATTTGACACATGGAAGGTCCTGGCAGATTTGACACATGGAAGGTCTTGACAGATTTGACACATGGAAGGTCCTGGCAGATGGGAAGGTCAGATTTGACACATGGAAGGTCCTGGAATATTTGACACATGGAAGGTCCTGGAATATTTGACACATGGAAGGTCCTGGAATATTTGACACATGGAAGGTCCTGGAATATTTGACACATGGAAGGTCCTGGAATATTTGACACATGGAAGGTCCTGGAATATTTGACACATGGAAGGTCCTGGAATATTTGACTCATGGAAGGTCCTGGCAGATTTGACACATGGAAGGTCCTGGCAGATTTGACACATGGAAGGTCTTGGCAGATTTGACACATGGAAGGTCCTGGAAGGTCTTGACACATGGAAGGTTGAATATTTGACACATGGAAGGTCCTGGCAGATTTGACACATGGAAGGTCTTGACAGATTTGACACATGGAAGGTCCTGGTAGATTTGACACTTGGAAGGTCCTGGCAGATTTGACACATGGAAGGTCCTGGTGACATGGAAGGTCCTGGCAGATTTGACACATGGAAGGTCCTGGCAGATTTGACACATGGAAGGTCTTGACAGATTTGACACATGGAAGGTCCTGGCAGATTTGACACATGGAAGGTCTTGGCAGATTTGACACTGGAAGTGGAAGGTCCTGGCAGATTTGACTCATGAAGGTTTGACAGATTTGACATGGAAGGTCCTGGAATATTTGACACATTTTGAAGGTCCTGGAATATTTGACTTGGAAGGTCCTGGCAGATTTGACAGATTGACACATGGAAGGTCCTGGCAGATTTGACTCTTGGAAGGTCCTGACAGATTTGACACATGGAAGGTCCTTGTAGATTTGACACTTGGAAGGTCCTGGCAGATTTGACACATGGAAGGTCCTGGAAGGGAAGGTCCTTGACAGATTTGACACAAGGTGACACATGGAAGGTCTTGACCTGGAAGGTCCTGGATTTGACACATACTTGGAAGGTCCTGGCAGATTTGACACATTTGATCCTGTACCACAAAGCCCCGTATACGAAGGGAAAAAGCATTTAATCCATATATCAGATATTTTATTCACAGAATCATGTTTTGGCCAAAAATCCATTAAAATGCGACATAAATCCTACGTGCGTCGCCTCGGCATCGAGATATCAGCCGGGGAAAAAACAGAATGACATGAAAGCGTTATCCAGACAGGAAAATATCCGCATGAGGTCTTTGGGTCATTTACTATTTTCCAGGTGCGATTTTTATTTATGCATTTATTTATTTATGCATTTATATATATATTTATTTATTTATTTATTTTGCATCCACTGTATTTTGTTTGTCCTCTGAGGAAATGACAGGCGGAATGACTTACTGCTTTCCCCCGAACTTGCTGATCACATTAAACCTGCCTGGACTCGTGGCTGCGATTGTTTATGCAGATAAAAGCAATGTTTGCCTGCCGCTGCTCGCTATATTTAGTCTCACATCTCGCCGACCCCAGATAGTAAACGTTTCCTGTTCCGTAAGTCTGGCGTTATTAGGTGTGTTTGATTTATTTATAGAACTTGGGATCGAACTAAACGATATAAAACGTCGAGCAGGTTTAAAGTGAAGCTTCGTTATGGCGCGTTAATTCTGCCGAACCAAACCCTGCGCTTTTCTGATTAATCAGAGATAATTGTGTTGAAAGTGCAGTCGTGCTGATTCACCGCGTGATAAACTGAATGTGACACTCACATGCAGTGCAGCAGAATCGTCATCCTCATAACGCTCGCGGGTCGCCGGACTGATCGCGGGCGGAGGACGCCACCAATGATGACTCTTTTCAACAATAAGAGGGCGTATTTTGCCTTGTAATAATAATAATAATAATAATAATAATAATAATAATAATAATAATAATGATAATGATAATGATAATAATGATGATAATAATAATAATAGTAATAATAATTATACTATAATATTATAATATACTAACTTCTACTAACTAATAATAATAATAATAATAATAATACTGAAAATGATAATAATAATAATAATAATAATAAAATAATAATATAATGATGATATATATATGATGATAATAATAATGATAATAATAATAATATATAATAATAATAATATAATGATGATAATGATAATGATAATGATAATAATAAGATGATAATAATAATAATAGTAATAATAATTATTATTATTATTATACTATTATTACTAATAATAATTAATATGATTTTACTACTAATAATAATATAATAATAATAATAATACTGATAATAATAACTAATAATAATAATAATAATAATAATAATTAATAATAATAATAATAATAATAATAATAATGACTAATATACTACTAATAATGATATAATAATAGTAATAATAGTAATAATAATAATGATAATAATATAAACTAATAATAATAATAATAAATAATAATAATAATAAATAATATAATACTACATAATACTACTAACTACAATAATAATAATAATAATAATAATAATAATAAAATAAAAAATAATAATAATAATAATGATGATTCATGAGACGAGATAAAAACAAGCCTGCAATGAACTAGGTTCAATATATATATATATATATATATATATATATATATATATATATTCTATATATATATAGAAGTCCTTTATGTCAATATTATAGCAAAATAGAAAAATAAATGACAGTATTGTACAGTAAAATAGTATAAATACATGTTATAGAATTGACTTTGCCACATAAACATTACAGCACAGTGAAATTGTTTTCTTTGCATATCCCAGTTTTGTTTTTGTAAGTTGGGGTCAGAGCGCAGGGTCGGAGTCCGCATGATACGGCGCCCCCTGCAGCACAGAGGGGTTAACGGCCTTGCTTAAGGACCCAAGAGTGGCAGCTTGGCAATACCGGCACTCGAACCCCCGACCTTCTGATCAATATCCCATATGATGTTGTGTTGTGTTTGCAGGGGCTGCTGGTGGCCATCCTGTACTGCTTCGTCAACAAAGAGGTGAGAGGAAACAATACTATGTTCTCCTACACACTGCAGGTTTCACGCACTTACAAATGAGGGGGGGGGGGGGGGGGGGGGGGGGGGAGGGGCGCCAACATTTTGTATCAGGGGCCACATTGACTTGACAGACCGACAGACAGATGCATACATATCAAACATAAACATATAAAAAGTATTAATGTTAATGTGTTAATGATTAATGTAAATACTCAATGCATCAACGTGCCTAATGCGCCACCTGGTGGTAGTTCAAGGTCAGTGCAGTCGTAATTATGATATTATTTGATTTGGACCGCCCGTGGTTTAAACACCATTTTAAGGGATTTGGGAACTCTGTGTTTAAGGTGTTGGCCTGTAAACCGGAATATCACAGGTTCAAATCCCATCTCCACCAAGATACCACTAGTGGGCCCTTGAGCAAGGCCCTCAACCCCGGATGAGGGCGTCTGCCAAATGCCGGAAACGTAAATGTTACTTGTTT
>JACRUU010000007.1:2178461-2190961 GCA_030449085.1 Kryptopterus vitreolus
GACATGATGGAGATGGAGGACATGATGGAGATGTAGGACATGATGGAGATGGAGGAAATGATGGAGATGGAGGAAATGATGGAGATGTAGGACATGAAGGAGATGGAGGACATGATGAAGGTGGAGGAAATGATGGAGATGTAGGACATGATGGAGGTGGAGGAAATGATGGAGATGTAGGAAATGATGGAGATGTAGGACATGATGGAGGTGGAGGAAATGATGGAGATGTAGGAAATGATGGAGATGTAGGACATGATGGAGATGGGAGATGGAGATGGAGGACATGATGGAGATGGAGGAAATGATGGAGATGTAGGACATGATGGAGATGGAGGACATGAAGGAGACGGAGGACATGATGGAGATGGAGAACATGAGGAGACATAGACATGATGGAGATGGAGAACATGAAGGAGACATAGGACATGATGAGATGGAGAACATGAAGGAGACATAGGACATGATGGAGATGAGAACATGGGAGATGTAGGACATGATGGAGATGTAGGAGAAATGATGGACATGATGGGAGATGGAGGAAATGATGGAGATATAGGACATGATGGAGATGTAGGACATGATGAGGTGGAGGAAATGATGGAGATGTAGGAAATGATGGAGATGTAGGACATGATGGAGGTGGAGGAAATGATGGAGATGTAGGACATGATGGAGATGTAGGACATGATGAAGGTGGAGGAAATGATGGAGATGTAGGACATGATGGAGATGTAGGACATGATGGAGATGTAGGAAATGATGGAGATGTAGGACATGATGGAGGTGGAGGTGAAATGATGGAGATGTAGGACATGATGGAGATGTAGGACATGATGAAGGTGGAGGAAATGATGGAGATATAGGACATAGGAGATGTAGGACATGATGGAGATGTAGGACATGATGAAGGTGGAGGAAATGATGGAGATGTAGGACATGATGGAGATGAGATGTAGGACATGATGAAGGTGGAGGAAATGATGGAGATGTAGGAAATGAGATGTAGACATGATGTAGGACATGATGGAGGTGGAGGAAATGATGGAGATGTAGGACATGATGGAGATGTAGGACATGATGAAGGTGGAGGAAATGATGGAGATGTAGGACATGATGGAGATGTAGGACATGATGAAGGTGGAGGAAATGATGGAGATGTAGGACATGATGGAGATGTAGGACATGATGGAGGTGGAGGAAATGATGGAGATGTAGGACATTTTTGGGAAAAAGAACAAAACAATAAATAACTTCACATTGTTGAAGTCGATATGAATTCACACTTTTCACAAGATCCTCATGTATGTAATACGCCCCCTAGTGTCCATTAAATGCATTTCCTCCAATATAAACATAAAAACCCTGAACTGACAAATTATTGCAATTTATTGGAGTCTAACATTAAACTGATTATAAATATAATATATATATATATATATATATATATATATATATATATATATATATATATATATATATATAAAAGTTTACATCTTGCACCCGTCATTTATACACTTCTACACCTTACACACTTTTCTTATATTCTTATATATTTGTATAGAAGATGTATTTTTACATCTTTTTACTTTTGAACTTTTTACTCTATTTTTATATGTTTTTACATATATGATTTATTTTACTCTACATTTCTCTTCCCTTATTTACATTATTTTTACATTATTTATTATTTAACTATGGACATGCTGGACGGATTTCACTGCATGTCGTACTGCGTATGTCTGTGTATGTGATAAACAAAATCTGAATCATCATATATATATATATATATATTATTTATTTTATTTATTTATATTTTATATATATATATAATTATATTATACATATAATAATATATAACATATATATATATATATATCTATATATATATATAATATATATAATTTATTGATTGATTAATCAATTGATTCATATTAATTTCTTATAAAAAAATTATTTGTAATCTGAAACTTTATATTATGATTTATAAATAATAAATATCATATATTTTGCATAAATTTTACTTTGCATGTGTATGTGTATATATATATATATATATATATGGGGGCACAGTGGCGTTTAGTGGTTTAGCACGTTCGCCTCACACCGCCAGGGTCCGGTTTCGATTCCCGTCTCGGCCATTGTGTGTTGTGGAGTTTGTGCATGTTCTCCCCGTGTCTCAGGGGGTTTTTTCTCCGGGTTCTCCGGTTTCCTCCCGGTCCAAAAAACATGCACGGTAGGTTGATTGGCACCTTGGAAAATTGTCCCTAGTGTGTGAATGTGTGTGTGTGTGTGTGTGTGTGTGTGTGTGTGTGCCCTGTGATGGGTTGGCATTCCATCCAGGGTGTATCCTGCCTTAATGCCCATAGACGCCTGAGATAGGCACAGACTCCCCGTGACCCGAGGGAAGATCGGATAAAAAAGCGCTAGAAGATGAATGAATGAATGAATATATATATATATATATATATATATATATAGTATATTCCAAGCACATATATCCTTAAAGAGAAAATGCCTCCAGAGTAGCCGGGAGAGAGGCGTAGAGGAGTAATTACAGCTGTACGACTTTGTGAATTGCAGGTAATGCCAAAAGAGTGCAGAGAGAGAGAGAGAGAGAGAGAGAGAGAGAGAGAGAGACACACAGATGTCAGTCTCATCACAGGCGTTGTTATATACAGAGCGTACAGCACATCTGTCAGGCTGCATTCCTGCAGGGCCGCAGCGCTGCACACGCTCATCTCCAACACGCCTGTTTATACTCAGGAGATAATGATGGCGTCCCGCACGAGTCGAGGCAGGTGTTGTACGGCAGAGAGAGAGAGAGACTCTGACTCACCGACTCTGACTCTAACGGAATGCGCTTTGGCACGCGGGACCTCCAGCTCCATTATGATTAACCAATAGGGAATCTATTTAGCGCGTGCACTCACATCACAGCCACACATGATGCGTATTTTCCACTTCCATTATACAAGGATGGATTGCTGTTATACTCTGTTAGGGCCGAAAGTATTGGGACACCTGAATGTTCCAGCCATATGTGGCTCTTCCACAACGTCGGACGCTCACAATCGTTTAGGACGTCTCGGAGATGTAAAAGCATGACATTTTCTCTTTACACGAGCTGCCAGACCCCAATCCTGCTCCAGTGTCACATCACATGCTACTGATGATGCTCCAGGAACATGTGATCTCCATGTGATTAACATGTGTTCTCCATGTGCTCTCCATGTGATTAACATGTGGTCTCCCTGTGCTCTCTGACACTGATTACTGATGACACTTATTACAGGTGACACGTATCTCAGGTGAAACTTATTACAGGTGGCACTTATTAAGTGTGACACTTTTTACATGTGACACTTATTACAGATGACACGTATCTCAGGTGACACTTATTACATGTGACACTTATTACATGTGACACTTATCACAGATAACACTTATCACAGATGACACTTATTACATGTGACACTTATTACAGATGACACTTATCACAGATGACGCTTTTTACATGTAACACTTATTACATGTGACAATTATTACAGGTGAAACTTATTAAACGTGACACATATTGCATGTGACAATTATTACATGTGACACTGATTACACTTGACACTTTTACAGGGGATACTTATCACAGATGACACTTAACTCAGGTGAAACTTTTTATATGTAACACTTATTACAAGTGACACATTACAAGTAACACTTATTACATGTGACACTTATTACAAGTAACACTTTTTATATGTAACACTTATTACAAGTGAGACTTATTACAAGTAACACTTATTACATGTGACACTTATTACAAGTAACACTTATTACATGTGACACTTATTACAAGTGACACTTATTACATGTGACACTTATTACATGTGACACTGATTACATGACACTTATTACATGTAACACTTATTACAAGTAACACTTATTACATGTGACACTTATTATTACAATTACAAGTAACACTTATTACATGTACCACTTATTACAAGTAACACTTATTACATGTGACAATTATTACAAGTAACACTTATTACATGTGACACTTATTACATGTAACACTTATTACATGTGACACTTATTTCATGTAACACTGATTACATGACACTTATTACATGTAACACTTATTACATTTGACACTTATTATGTAACATTATGACACTTATTACATTTGACACTTATTACATTTGACACTTATTACATGTGACACTTATTACAACTAACACTTATTACATTTGACACTTATTTCATGTAACACTTATTACATGTAACACTTATTACAAGTAACACTTATTACATGTGACACTTATTACATGTGACACTTATTACAAGTAACACTTATTACATGTGACACTTATTACATTTGACACTTATTACATTTGACACTTATTACATGTGACACTTATTACAAGTAACACTTATTACATGTGACACTTATTTCATGTGACACTTATTACAAGTAACACTTATTACATGTGACACTTATTACTAACACTATTACATGTGACACTTATTACAAGTAACACTTATTACATGTGACACTTATTACAAGTAACACTTATTACATGTGACACTTATTACATGTGACACTTATTACAAGTGACACTTATTACATGTGACACTTATTTCATGTGACACTTATTACAAGTGACACTTATTACATGTGACACTTATTTCATGTAACACTGATTATATAACACTTATTCCAAGTAACACTTATTACAAGTGACACTTATTACATGTGACACTTATTACATGACACTTATTACATGTGACACTTATTACAGGACACTTATTACAGGTGACACTTATTACAGGTGACAATGAGAAAATAGTGAGAAAAACAAATCCCGATAACACAACTGGAATTACTCTCACATCCGTTTCCGTACTCGCTTTCGGAAGACGCCGTGCGCATCTTAATAACGCACTAACGAGTTTCTTAAACGCGAGCTCGTTAAGCACGACCTCATCACTCATCCGCTACGCTACCATTCGCAGTTCCTATTAAGCCGAACCTATTAAATACATCATGATGAATATACGGAGAAAACGTCCTTCTCTGTTATAGAGCTGAGAGAGACGAGACGCTGTCAAACACTGTTTATTTATTTATTTATTTACATGCAGATACAAACAATAATACTCTGTTCCCTTCTTCCTTCCTTTCACACGTATTTCTATTCTTCCTCTCCTTTTTTCCTTCCCACATAAACAGTATATTTATCCCTCCATCCGTCATTCCTTCCTTCCACATACCTGTGTCCTCTCTTCCTTCTTTCCTTCTGTCTCCCGCATTTACTGCCTATAAGGAAGTATACATCCTTCCACATATATTTATCTTTTCATCAATCCTTTTTTCCTCTCTTCCTTCCTTCAGCACATCTGCAGATATGTATATGCATCACTCCTTCCTTCCTTTCTTCCTTCCTTCCTTCCTCATATACACTGTGTATCCTTCCTTCTTTTTATCCACATACACTGTATTTTATATACCTCCTTCTACATCCTCTCTCACTCTCTCTCTCTCTCTCTATCTTTCTCTCTCTCTTTCTCTGTCTCTCTCTCTCTCTCTATCTCTCTCTATCTCTTTCTCAAACACACTCTCACTCTTTCTCTCTCTCTCTCTATCTCTTTCTCACTCTTTCTCTTTTTCTCTCTGTCTTTCTCTCTCTCTCTCTCTCTCTCTCTCTCTCTCTCTATCTCACACACACTCTCACTCTCACTCTCTAGCTCTCTCTCTCACTCTCTCTCTCTCACACACACACACTCTCTCACTTTTTCTCTTTCTCTCACTCTCTCTCTCTTTCTCTCTCTCCTCTCTCTCCTCTCTCTCTTCTCCGCTCTCTCGCTCTCTCTCTTTCTCTCTCTCCCTCTTTTCTCTCTCTCTCTCTCTCTCTCGCTCACTCTTTCTCTCTTTCTCTGTATCTCTCTGTCCCTCTCTCTCTCTCGCTCCCTCTCTCTCTCTCACACACACACACTCTCTCACTCTTTCTCTGTCTCTCTCTCTCGCTCTCACTCCCCCTCCCTCTCTCTCTCTCTCTCTTGACATGAACAGACTTTTCTGAGAAAGATATTTTCAGTTTCTGAATGTAATTGTTTTGGTGATTTCTGCAGTGAGGTGTATAAACGTACATGTTAAAGATCCAGCTGGGAATGAGTGTGTGTGTGTGTGTTTGTGTGTGGGTGGGGGGGTGAAATGATAGCCCCTTCCCCCCCACACACACACACACCCACACACACCCAGCCCCCCAACACCGGGGATAAATGGAGCTTGAACGAATGTGTTTGTTAAACAGATTAATGTTATTATGTGCGGTGCAGGGCGGGAGCTGGCGTCTGGCTCGGACATGCACGCAGCAGCTGGGCGGGTCGGGAGGCTTCCAGCGCGCCGGGTGGGCCGGGACACATGAGGAGAACAAGTCCCCTAAACCAAGTCAAAGGTCACGGGGACGCTTCTGCTTCAGCCGCCTGACAAACATCAGCCAATCACAGACGCTCAATTATTTATATAATGCAGGTTTTATATTATTTTATTATATAATAATTATACATATACAGTACTGTGCAATAGTTTTAGGCAGGTGTGAAAACAAAGCTTTCCTCCGTCTCCATCATGCTGTAAACAAAGAAAACAGAAGAAAAGAACAAAGAAAAAAGAAAAAATAATGTTTTTTTAATTTTTCTCAATTTACAAAATGCAAGAGACAGAAGGATGTGAGAACGTCTCCATCCACAGAAGATCTGTGTTTACTTCTCCTTCCTAAATTCCCCCCCAATGACGCCCCCTAGCTGCGCATTCACAACAGGTACGATCTCCTCACTATATTAGCGTATATTAGCCGTATGGAACCTTACGCAAGCGCATCGCATTCCCAAATCCGTATTACTGCAATAAAGCGCATTTTTACTGAACGCAATAAAGCGCTTCCGTATAACCTAAACACCGTATCACCAGTTTATATGGAAAAGCAACCGGAACACAATTCTTAAAGGAGCCACGTCCCATATTTTACACTTCAAACCAACACTAAACATTTACATTAAAACACAAAATGTGTATTAAATACACACAAAAAAAATTCCAGTTTGAAATGAATATTAAATAATGAATAATTTGATTAAAACAGAATTGAAAACAGTGAAATTTATATATATATATATATATATATATATATATATATATATATATATATCTTTTTTATTATATTTAACAGTGCTACTGTTTTTACATTTATGGCATTTAGCAGACGCCCTTATCCAGAGCGACTTACAACTGAGCAATTGAGGATTAAGGGCCTTGCTCAAGGGCCCACTAGTGGTAGCAAACCCCAGTGGTGGGGTTTGAACCTGCAATCTTCTGGTCCAGAGACCAACACCTTAACCACTAAGCCACCACCTACCTTTTAAAAATTTAAAATATCTTATATATCTTTGTAAGAAAGAACAGAGAAATAAATAAAGAGACAGAATAAATACAGTATATGTGGAAGAGGACAGAAGAGAAGTGGGGCACGGTGGTTTAGTGGTGAGCACGTTCGCCTCACACCGCCAGGGTCCGGGTTCGATTCCCGTCTCGGCCATGTGTGTGTGGAGTTTGTGCATGTGCATGTTCTCCCCGTGCCTCAGGGGGGTTTTTTTCTCCGGGTTCTCCGGTTTCCTCCCCCGGTCCAAAAACATGCACGGTAGGTTGATTGGCACCTTGGAAAATTGTCCCTAGTGTATGTGTGAATGTGTGTGTGTGTGTGTGTGTGTGTGTGTGTGTGTGTGTGTGTGTGTGATGGGTTGGCATTCCATCCAGGGTGTATCCTGCCTTAATGCCCATAGACGCCTGAGATAGACACAGACTCCCCGTGACCCGAGGGAAGATCAGGATAAAGCGCACTAGAAGATGAATGAATGAATGAAAGGACAGAAGAGAAGAACACACTGCTGATTGTTGATTCTCCTCGTTAGTGTTTATTTACAGCATTAATGGGAGAAAATCTGTAAAAGTGTGTTTAGTGAAGAGAACGTTTATTTTAGTGGATTTAGGAAGGTAAACATGAAGTCGCTTTTGAAACAGCAGTTATTTCACATTGAACTTGAGATTCCTCACAAGTGAAATAACACAATAAAGATGAGATCATTTCCTAATGAGGGAACATAATTAGTAATAATATTTATTATTACTTGTTTCTATTGTTTCTTGTTCGTCATTTTTTTTAATTATTTGTAATTATTTTATTTACCTCTGTTTTATTTTTGTGCTTTGGATGGAAAGAACATTGAAATGTTCTTTTAAAGGCGCGATATAAAATAAAGATTACTATTATTATTATTATTATTATTATTATTGTTGTTGTTTTTGTTGCAATTGTTGTTGTTGTTATTAGTATTGATGCTGTTGTTGTAATTGTTGTGTTGTTAGTATTGTTGTTGATGTTGTTGCTATTATTGTTGTTGTTGCTATTATTATTATTATTTTTGTTGTTGTTGTTATTAGTATTGTTGTTATTGTTGCTGTTGTTATTGTTGTTATTAGTATTGATACTGTTGTTGTAATTGTTGTTGTTATTATTATTGTTGTGTTGTTAGTATTGTTGTTGATGTTGTTGCTATTATTGTTGTTGTTGTTGCTATTATTATTATTGTTGTTTTTGTTGTTGTTATTAGTGTTGTTGTTGTTATTAGTATTGTTGTTATTGTTGCTGTTGTTGTTATTGTTGTTGTTATTATTATTGTTGTTATTAGTATTGATGTTGTTGTAATTGTTATTATTATTGTTGTGTTGTTAGTATTGTTGTTGATGTTGTTGCTATTATTGTTGTTGTTGCTATTATTATTATTATTGTTGTTGTTGTTGTTGTTGTTGCATTTGTTGTTGTTATTATTATTGTTGTTATTGTTGCTGTTGTTGTTATTGTTGTTATTATTATTGTTGTTATTAGTATTGATGCTGCTGTTGTAATTGTTGTTATTATTATTGTTTTGTTGTTAGTATTGTTGTTGATGTTGTTGCTATTATTGTTGTTGTTGTTGCTATTATTATTATTGTTGTTGTTGTTCTTATTAGTGTTGTTGTTATTAGTATTGTTGTTATTGTTGCTGTTGTTGGTATTGTTGTTATTATTATTGTTGTTATTAATATTGTTGTTGTTGCTATTATTGTTGTTGTTTTTGTTATTATTATTGTTGTTGTTAATATTGTTGTTGTGGTTGTTGCTATTATTACTATTGTTGTTGTTGTTATTATCATGGTTGGTGTTGTTAGTATTGTTGTTGTTAATATTGTTGTTGTTGCTGTTGTTGTTGTTGTTGTTGTTGATGTTAATGTTGTTGTTGTTGTTATTATTGTTGTTGTTATTATTATTTAAATGGAAACATCTATATTTCACCTAAATTTTTTGTTAGAATTGTCTTAGTAAGATAGAGGTTGTTGTTTTTTTTTGTTGTTGTTTTTTGCGCACTCTGTCATTCGAATATTTACTGTAAAATATTGCTGTTGTTGTTTTTAAAGCAGCAATAATACTTTAAAAAGATCTTATAGCGTGAGATGTAGTCTGATCTCAGTACAGTAATTATACAGTAATTATACTGCACATAAGAAGTGTCATGTATTATAATATTTACAGTCTGAAGCATCAGTCATGTTATATACAGAATTTTTCGAGAATAAAATGTTTATTTACTTTCCGTTTACACTGAATTGTTTGTGGTAAACATTAATCAGAGCGAGTGAGTGGCGATGGAATGTATAGGATGTGATACACGACCTCACGTTGTCTTTATTTCATTACGTCCTGACAGGCTTCATCACCCGTTAGTGAGAGGATCAAAGGCGTGGCAGATGTTTCTGAGAGCTGATCAACTGAGTCACACACACACACACACACACACACACACACACACACACACATCACTCTGCTACTGATGTCATTTCAGGCCCATTTAAAGTTTCCCTTGATTGCGGCCTGGATGTCAATGAGCATTTGTTTAGTGACGTATTTATCAAGCTTGTTTATTTCTTCTTGCATCTTGACACCAAACAAACGTCCCCACAAGACCAGAAATACACTCAAATTATTTTTGCACACCCATTTTTTCAGCCTTTAGCTGGAAGTGTAAAGTGCAGGACATCTTTGGATGCACGTCGACTTTTCTCTCAGAATTCATTCATTCATTCATTCATTCATTTTCTACCGCTTTATCCGATCTCTCGGGTCACGGGGAGTCTGTTCCTATCTCAGGCGTCTATGGGCATTAAGGCAGGATACACCCTGGATGGAATGCCAACCCATCACACACACACACACATTCATACACTAGGGACAATTTTCCAAGGTGTCAATCAACCTACCGTGCATGTTTTTGGACCGGGAGGAAACCGGAGAACCCGGAGAAAAACCCCCTGAGGCACGGGGAGAACATGCACAAACTCCACACACACATGACCGAGACGGGAATCGAACCCGGACCCTGGCGGTGTGAGGCGAACGTGCTAAACCACTAAACGCCATCCGTGCCCCCTCTCAGAATTCAATTCAATGTTATTTGTAGAGCGTTATTTATTTGTAGATCACTATCACAACGCCGCTTTACACAATCACAGTTAACACTGTAAACAAAAACACAAGGGTTTTACCATCACAAATGTTTGTTCCGTATAAGGACATGACTGCTCCCAATAAGAAACACAGAAATACAGACGCTCCCACCGTACCAACGAGTTTCCTTCCACGAATTCCTTAATTTGTTCGTAGTTTGTTTGTGGCGTTTGCTATTGACTTACGCGTGTCTCCTTACTATGTTGCTAAGATATAATGTAGCGGCGATCTGCGGGACCGAAGGACGTAAGACAGAATTGTTGGGCTTGAGAAACTTAATATCGCCCCCCCAGTGGACATTGCATTGCTATTGCGTGTCTTTGCCACTAGGTGGTATACAAAGAAATACAAAGTAAAAGTTTTTTTCTTCGTTTAGAGCCATTAATTGGTGAAACTACACCATGTTTTGGATTTGAGCAGGGATTCAGGACAGACAGAGACGTGCCAAGTTTCATGAAGATATCTCATTGCGTTCAGGAGTTATAGTCGTTTGTGTCAATGTGGCCCCGCCCACTTTGATCTTTTAGCTGAGCCGTTGCCATGGTGAGTCGAAAGCGTGATGTTTGTGGGATAATTATTGATAATCCGTGACTATTGAACATTTATACACTGGTTTTCTTCTGATGCCGTAAAAAAACCATGACTTGTGTGCAAAAGTAGGTTTTTAACATAAACAATTTTTACGAAAAAATCAAACTTTGCAGCATAAAAGTGTCGATAAGGATTATTTTCAGTTTTACTGACGGATTCTGGAAATATATCAGCTTTGAGTGTACGATCAATTTTAGCCGAGCTACGAACAAAAATGTGCAAAATAGATTTATTGGGGGATTATAGCGCCCCCTAGTGTCCAAATGGCTTGAGACTGTCAGACTCTACCATCTTTCCAAATTTCAAGTCTCTAGGACTTACTGTTTGGTATTTATAATAATAATAATAATAATAAAATAATAATAATAATAATAATAATAGAAATAATAAATAATAATATAATAATTAATTAGTTATATATTTATTAATAAATAATACTAAACTAATAAATAATATATAATATATAATAATAATAATAATAATACTAATAAATAATAAATAATAACTAAGAATAATATATAATAATAATAATAATAATAATATGTATAATAATAAAAAATTAAAAACTAATAATAATAGTTATAATAATAATATAATTATTATTATTATTAATATTAAATATATAATATAATAATACTATTCATATAATAATACTAATAATAATAATAATATAATAAATAATAATAATGATAATAATAATATGTATAATAATTTTAAAAAAAAACTAAGAATAATAGTTATAATAATAATAATAAATTATAATAATTGTTAATTATTATTATTATTATTATTATATTTATAATATGAATAATACTATATTCATCATAATAATATTATTGATAATAATAATAATAATAATAATAATAATAATAATAATAATAAATAATAATAATAATAATAATAATAATATGTAATAATAATAAATAATAATAATATTATAATAATAATATTAATATAATATAATAATATGATAATAATAATAATAATAATAATATACTAATAATAATAATAATAATAATAATAATCTAATAAAATAATAATAAGTATAATAATAATAATAAATAATAGTATAATAAGAATAATTAATATAATAATAATAATAATAATTATTATTATTATATTTATAATATGAATAATACTATTCATCATAATAATATTATTGATAATAATAATACTAATAATAATAATAATAATAATAATAATAATAATAATGCCAATAACAATAGGGTTTCAGTACTACATGCTTGTACCCCTTAAAAAAAAGTTGTTTACGTCATTCCTGAATGCTGCACTTGAGAAAAGGTTATAAAA
>JACRUU010000007.1:2195961-2209302 GCA_030449085.1 Kryptopterus vitreolus
CTGTGTCTATCTCAGGCGTCTATGGGCATTAAGGCAGGATACACCCTGGATGGAATGCCAACCCATCACACACACACACACACACACACATTCATACACTAGGGACAATTTTCCAAGGTGTCAATCAACCTACCGTGCATGTTTTTTGGACCGGGGGAGGAAACCGGAGAACCCGGAGGAAAAACCCCCTGAGACACGGGGAGAACATGCACAAACTCCACACACACACATGGCCGAGACGGGAATATAATAATAATAATAATAATAATAATTATTATTATTATTATTATTATTATAATAATAATAATTATTATTATTATTATTATTATTATTATTATTGTTGTTTTTTTTATTATTATTAATGTTATTATTATTATTACTATTAATTTTATAATAATAATGATGATGATGATAATCATAATAATAATCATAATCATACTAATGCCAATGATAATCATAATAATAATATAATCCTCCTATCCTAGTAATAATAATAATAATAATGAATAATAATGATGATAATGATGATAAATAATAATAATAATGAAAATATTATTATTCTTAATTCTTAATAATAATAAATAGTAATAATCGTTAATAATAATCTAATAATGCTGATAACCAACAACAATAATAATGATATATGGTTTTAGTTTTATTATTATTATTATTATTATTATTATTATAATAATAATAATAATAATAATACTAATAATAAAAATAATAAATAAATAATAATAATAATAATAATATAATAATAATGTAATAATAATAATGATAAATCCTAAGATAATGATAAATTATGAAAATATAATAATTATGAATAATATATTATTATGAAATAATAATCCTATTAATAATAATAATAATAATAATGATACTAATAATGAAAATATCATGAATATCATAATAATAATAATAATTATTATTATTATTATTATTATTTATTAATAAATAAAAAATAACAATAATAATAATAATAATAATAATAATAAATACCATAATTCAATACAATAATATATAGACAACACTCCTGCACAAAGTAATTTTATTATTTCTAATACCTATATATTTATATTTTTAGTATTTATATTTATTTAATTTTGTATTGACTGTCTATCTTTCATACAAAAATTATACAATCATTTAATATGACAATTAATACAAAAACTAATTCATATATATAACTGATACCATTAAATGTTGGTGACGTTATGGCACTTTGTTCCTGGATGAATGAATGAATGCATGAATTGATGGATATTTATCTGATGAATAATAAGTCAAATCATGACGATCATGTGATTAAATTGTCAATGACATTGTACTGCACATGTTATACTATCACTTTTCTGTCAACACAAACCACATCTTATTACAGTACAAAACACCAAAACACCTACAGGAACCTGGATTGTATTCATACATGAGCATTTACATTCCGGATCATAGGCGTGTCTCCCAGCCTCTGCAGGAGCCCCTGGGAGAACCGTGCCCTTTAATGTACCTGAAATCCTGTAGCTTCCTAAAACCCTCGTCTGGAATCATATATTTCCTGGTCTGTGAGCGCTGCCGTGGCCTGGAGCTCGGATCGACATGGCTTCAACCGGCGTGATTAACGACCCGTCTGTTCTTCACACGAGAAACGTCCTCCTTCCTTATCAAGCTAGAACGCATATGTTCCTATAATGCGGTGTTTTTTTAGGGGTAAATATCAATAATGAGGGGCACGGTGGTTTAGTGTTTAGCACGTTCGCCTCACACCGCTCCAGGGTCCGGGTTCGATTCCCGTCTCGGCCATGTGTGTGTGGAGTTTGTGCATGTTCTCCCCGTGTCTCAGGGGGTTTTTCTCCGGGTTCTCCGGTTTCCTCCCCCGGTCCAAAAACATGCACGGTAGGTTGATGTAACGGTGCCCAGACAGGCTAGGGAGCCTTGCGAGCTGCGAGCCGTGGTACGGGAAATACAGGAGAGCAGGTGCGGCGGCGGACGAGGTTGCGTCCGCTGGACTTGGAAGTCTGTGTAGCGGGAACAGACGGGAACGGAACCTGATTGGGAAATCAGACAAAGGTTAGACATAACACGAGGGAAGGAATCCGTGTCCGCTTCGTAGAATACATTTACGCTTGTATTCGTTTACGAGCCCGGACCGGGAATAACGGGATGACCGGGCTTATATAGGGAGAGGGAGAGGGAGAGAGGATGAGGAACAGGTGAGGCCAATTAGGGTTGTGTGTGTGGGGGAAAAGAGCAGGGAGGAGCGAGGAGAGAGAGGGAACCGTGACAGTTGATTGGCACCTTGTAAAATTGTCCCTAGTGTATGAATGTGAGGGGGCACGGTGGCGTAGTGGTTAGCACGTTCGCCTCACACCGCCAGGGTCCGGGTTCGATTCCCGTCTCGGCCATGTGTGTGGAGTTTGCATGTTCTCCCCGTGCCTCAGGGGGGTTTTCTCCGGGTTCTCCGGTTTCCTCCCCCGGTCCAAAAACATGCACGGTAGGTTGATTGGCACCTTGGAAAATTGTCCCTAGTGTGTGAATGTGTGTGTGTGAGTGTGAGTGTGTGAGTGTGTGTGTGCCCTGCGATGGGTTGGCATTCCATCCAGGGTGTATCCTGCCTTAATGCCCATAGACGCCTGAGATAGGCACAGACTCCCCGTGACCCGAGGGAAGATCGGATAAAGCGGTAGAAGATGAATGAATGAATGAATGTATGAATGTGTGTGTGTGTGTGTGTGTGTGTCTGTGGGATGGGTTGGTATTCCATCCAGGGTGTATCCTGCATTAATACCCATAGACGCCTGAGATAGACACAGACTCCCCGTGACCCGAGGGAAGATCGGATAAAGCGGTAGAAGATGAATGAATGAATTATTCTTTTATTCTCTTATTCAGCTCAAAGTGAAGATCTATCAGGAGTTTATGTCTGTTTGGTTTGGGTGGATTTTGTTTGAGACCATGGGTAAACATGTAAACATGGTAAAAACGCTCCTGATAATCACTATCTTTTCTCTGCTTGTGATTATATGGTGTTTAGCGCTGCACGATCCAGTCAGGAACTTTCTCAGTGGGAATTGAGATCACGACTCTCACACACAATTCTCATTTTATCTTTATATTCAAATATGTTGACGTCCTTATTTTATGATGTTTATATTTATTTTGGGGAGCGTCTACAGTTTCAGTCTAATTTGCTGTACAATGACAATGGGCTGGGATACTGATCAGAAGGTCGTGGGTTCGAGACCCGGTATCACCAAGCTGCCACTCTTGGGTCCTTGAGCAAGGCCTTTACTCTGCCTCTGTGCTCCAGGGGGCGCCGTATCACGGCCCACATTGCGTTCTGATTCCAGCATCCAAAAACTAAACTGGGATATGAAACAATGTTTATGTGATAAATAAAGACTATTTTATAGTTACAGATGGTCATTTTTAATTCAATTTAACAGCAATTTTAGAAGAACGTTTTCCCAGAAGATTGGAGCGGATTATAAAAGCAGTTATTGGAACGGGATTATGGAAAAGTTTGGTGTTGTTTTGTATTGAGGTGATGAATGGTGATGACTAAACGCAGATCATCACATCATAACCTTTTAAATAGAAGTTACATGTTGCATTTCTCTCTCATCGCTCGCAGCTGATTGGTCCTCGCTCTGGTTACTCATGTTGCTTGTTTTATGTAATGTATTATAATGTATAATATGTAATGTATAATGTAATGTATGCATATGTAATGTAATGTAATGATAATGTATAATAATATGTAATGTATGATATGTAATGTATAATATGTAATATAATGTAATGTATGATATGTATATGTAATGTAATATATGTAATGTATATAATGTAATGTATAATATGTAATGTATTATGTAATGTATAATATGTAATGTAATATGTAATGTATAATATGTAATGTATAATATGTAATGTATAATATGTAATGTATAATATGTAATGTATAATATGTAATGTATATATGTAATATAATGTATATATGTATTATATACATTATATATATATATCTGCAATTCCTAATATGTAACTGTATGTAATGTATAATGTAATGTATGATAATGTATATAATATGTAATGTATGTAATGTATGATATGTCATAATGTATGTAATGTATGTATATATGTATGTATGATAATGTAAATATGTAATTGTATATGTAATGTAATGTATGATAATGTATAATATGTAATGTATTATATGTAATGTATGATAATGTATAATATGTAATGTATTATAATGTATAATATGTAATGTATAATATGTATTCCTGATATGTATATGTATGTATATGTATGTCTGATAATTATGTATGTCTTTATGTATGAATGTATAATAGTAATGTATATGTCCTGTATAATCTTGTAATACTCTGTATGTCTCTATGTCCGGGTCTCTATTCTGTATGTATGTATCCTGTATATCTGTAATGTATATATGTCTGTCTGCTATGTCTATGTATGTCCTATATGTATATGTAATGTATCCTTGTAATGTATACTATGTATGTATGTATGTAATGTATAATGTAAGTATGATGTAATGTATGATATGTAATATGTAATGTATGATATGTAATGTATGTCATGTATAATGTAATGTATGCTATGTATGATATGTAATGTATTATAATGTATAATATGTAATGTATCCTCTGTCCTGTATGATATGTGTAATGTATGCATATCCTGTAATGTGTCCGATGATATCCTGTAATGATACTGTATGTATATATGTAATGTATGATATGTAATGTATTATGTAATGTATAATATGTAATGTATGATATGTAATGTATGAATATGTAATGTATGATAATGTATAATATGTAATGTATGATATGTAATGTATGATAATGTATGAATATGTAATGTATGATATGTAATGTAATGTATTAAATATGTAATGTATGATATGTAATGTATGATATGTAATGTATGATATGTAATGTATGATATGTAATGTATGATATGTAATGTATTATAATGTATAATATGTATGTCTGATGTATGTATGTCATATGTGTATAATATGTAATGTCCTTCTCCTGTCTATCTGTAATGTATTCCTCCTGTCGAATATGTAATGTATGATCTGTCCTGTATGCTAATGTCGCCTCTGTCCTGATGTAATGTATGATAATGTCCTAATATGTAATGAATAATATGTAATGTATGATATGTAATGTAGATAATGTATAATATGTAATGTATTATAATGCATAATATGTCATGTATGATGATGTATAATATGTAATGTATAATATATAATGTATTATAATGTAGAATATGTAATGTATGATAATGTATGATATGTAATGTATATATATGTAATGTATGATAATGTATAATATGTAATGTATTATAATCCATATAATGTATAAGTTCTTTTCTTCAGGGTTACAATTAGTCTTTTTTTTGGGGGGGGGGTTAAAATGAGCAAAGACTTTCTTATTGAAATGTTACAGAAATAAAAATCCATCCATATCTTATAGATGTGACTTATTCTGTTTATGAATCCTATTTAAACAATAGACCAGCGTCTCAAAGAAGCTTTATGAAGATAAAGCGCTTATAAAGTTTAAGTAAATGATTTTATTAAATAGAGCGCCCCCTGGTGCACACAGACTTAAACACAGTTTTCACTTTTATAATACGATAATGAAAAAAAATACAGTGTGGTGCAAAAAACAACAATAAATAATTTGATTTGCAATACAAAACATTGTATTAACACCAAAAGAACCTGTAATAAATGCATTTTTAATATGTAGAGAACCATCAGGTCGCAGGATGTTTGATGTAGGATTCGTTTTGTGCCGTTTCCAGTTACGTTTCTTTTTATTTAATATAAAAAAATACCTTGTTTTCAGAAAACATCTATTTTCATATTTATTTCATGAAAAACACCCTGCTCTGTTTATAAAAGTGTTTTGTAATCATGTCATCCGGGTAAACTTTTTTAAAAAGTAGCATTTAATTGCAATGAAAAATATTATATTATATTATTATTATTATTATTATTATTATTATTTGGTTTTAAATGTGAAAGATTACAAATCCCAAAGAACTCTTATTATATTTGTATTATTATTTTATATATTATTTTTGGCTAATTGTTTTTATTTTTTTTATTGCTGCATTTTTTTTTAACCTTTCTGTTTTTTAATTGTGTTGCTTATTATATATTATTATTATTATTATTATTATTATTATTATTATTATTATTATTATTATTATTTATTTTGCTTATTGTTTTTATATTTTTTATTGCTGCATTTTTATTTTATGTCTAAACCTAAACCGTTTTTTTTTTTATTTTATTTGCCTTCAATTTTATTATTATTTTTTCTTTTCTGTTATTATTATTATTATTATTATTATTATTATTATTATTTACTTATTATTATTATTTTTTACTTATTGTTTGTTTTCTTTTCTGTTATTTCTGTTTTTAATTGTGTGCTTTTTTTATTTTTTATTATTATATTATTATATTATTATATTCATATTTTACTTATTGTTCTAAAAACCCTAAACCGTTTTTTTTTTTTTTATTTTATTTCTTATTGCCATTATTATTATTATTATGTTATTATTATTATTATTATTATTATTATTATTATTATATTATTATTATTAGTTTTATTATTTTTAGCACAATGCAACACTGCCCACTAGTGGCGAGGAAAGGAATTCCCTGACCTGGCAGGAACCCCCATAGCGATAGAAAGTCAAATTGATCATTAAAGGAGATAACTCGATTTGTTTGTGTGAATTATAAAGTATAAAGTATAAAAAGTTCGGAGTAGAAAATGAATTGGAATCCGAAACATATTTTAGCGGGAAATTTCAGAAACATCAAGACAAAGTTTATTTATTTTTTCTTTTCTCACTCTTTTATTAAAATCAATTTCTCATTACAGAATGTTTACAACAAACAACATAAAACACTTTTACTTCAATATCAGTTTGACCAAAGTGTGTCAGTGAGTAATATAATTACAATTGTATAATATAATTGTGTATCTCACTATAATTTAATATTTAACAGAGAAACTGGTTCTTTATTTAAATAAAATATTTTATAAAACTCCTATAAAAGTTCATTACATATTACTGATTATAAACTGTTTTTTATTTTATTTGCTTTTTTTTTTGCTTATTGTTTTTATATTTTTTATTACTACATTTTTCTTTTTTGTTTAAACCTTTCTGTTTTTATTTCATTTGCTTATTATTATTATTATTATCATTATCATTATTAAATTATTTTTCCTTATTGTTTTTATATATTTTTATTGCTGCAATTTTTTTTCGTCTAAGCCTTTCTGTTTTTATTTTTATTTTTATTTTATTATTATTATTATTATTATTATTATTATTATTATTATTATAAACATTTACTCTAGTAAAGAAATGAAAGAAATGCAGTCGAATATTTGGGGGATAATTTAATGTAAACATTTTATCATTTTTTATCCGGAAAAACGGATATAATGTAGATTTAAAACCGACTTCCTGCAGAAATGAAACGTACTCACAAGGTCGATCCGAACAGCGTCGTGTCTCAGCTACGACAGACAAGCACGGACC
This sequence comes from Kryptopterus vitreolus, assembly GCA_030449085.1. Classification (NCBI taxonomy): domain Eukaryota; kingdom Metazoa; phylum Chordata; class Actinopteri; order Siluriformes; family Siluridae; genus Kryptopterus; species Kryptopterus vitreolus. The sequence continues at coordinate 2,203,570 of JACRUU010000007.1, forward strand.
TGACGAGCGCTTTATAAACACCACCCGGGAGTGACGTGGGTTCACCATGGAGTCTTGGTTAAATCCCCGAGCGTCAAAACATCCCTCATGCAGGACCCGAGTGTCCTCACGCTCTACAGCAAACATGTCGTGTGGAGATTTCATGCCTCATCGCTCACAGAAACCTTCACTGCAGGATCTCACGGGGAAAAAGTGAACCCAGGATTCCACAGCTTCCCTCAAACCTTCAAAGAACAGACGTCCAAAAACACTGCACACTGCAAACATCTGGAGATGTACCAGCAGATGTTGGATGTTGGTGTAGATGTTTGATGTTGGGGTAGATGTTGGATATCGGATGGATGTTGGTGTAGATTTTGGTGTAGATTTTGGTGTAGATGTTGGATGTTGGTGTAGATGTTGGTGTTGGATGTTGATGTTGGATGTTGGTGTTGGTGTATGTTGGATGTTGGATGTTGGTGTTGATGTTGGATGTTGGATGTTGGTGTAGATGTAGATGTTGGATGTAGATGTTGGATGTTGGTGTAGATGTAGATGTTGGATGTTGATGTTGGATGTTGGTGTAGATGTTGGTGTGGATGTTGATGTTGGTGTAGATGTTGGATGTTGGTGTTGATGTTGGTGTAGATGTTGGATGTTGGTGTAGATGTTGGTTGGATGTTGGTGTTGATGTTGGATGTTGGTTGGTGGTTGCTATTGTGGATGTTGGTGTAGATGTTGATGTTGGTGTATGTTGGTGTGTTGTAGATGTTGGATGTAGATGTTGATGTTGTGTAGATGTGGATGTTGGATTGGATGTTGGTGTAGTTGGTTGTGTTGGTGTGGATGTTGGATGTTGGATGTTGGTGTAGTTTGTGTTGTGTTGTTTGGTTGTAGCATGTTGGTGTTATGTTGTGTGATGTAGTCTGTTGTGTTGGTGTGGTGTTTGGGTGTCGCTGTTGGTGTATGTGTTGTTGGGTGTTGGCTGTTGGTGTGTGTTGGTGTAGATGTTGGTGTGGATGTTGGGGCAGATGTTGGCTGTTGTGTTGGATGTTGGTGTGTTGGTGTAGATGTTGGTGTAGATGTTGGATGTTGGTGTAGATGTTGGTGTAGATGTTGGTGATGTTGGTGTCGGTGTTGGTGTTGGTGTAGATGTTAGATGTGGGTGTAGATGTTGGTGTATATGTTGTGTAGATTGTTTTTGTAGATTGTTGGATGTTGGTGTATATGTGGATGTGGGTGTAATGTTGGCTGTTGTTGTGTGTAGATGTTGGATGTTGGTGTAGATGTTGGTGTAGATGTTGTGTGGATGTGGATGTTGGTGTAGATGTTGGTGTTGCTGTTGGTGTAGATGTTGGATGTTGGTGTAGATGTGGATGTTGGTGGGGATGTAGATGTTGGTGTAGATGTTGATGTTGGTGTATGTTGGTGTTGGTGTAGAGATGGTGTAGATGTTGTAGATGTTGGTGTAGATGTTTGGTGTTTGTGTAGATGTTTGGTGTAGATGTTTGATGTTGGTGTGTTGGATTGTTGGTGTGTTTGGTGTAGATGTTGGTGTAGAGACGGTTGTTCTTGGTTCGATTTGATGTCGCTGTTTGGCTGTTGGTGTGTTGGTGTTGGTGTTGGTTGGATGTTGGTGTGATGTTGGTGTGTGGGTGTTTGGATGTTGGTGTTGGTGCTAGACTGTTAGGTGGTGGTGTTGGAGATGTGTTGGTGTTGTGTAGGTTGGTGGATGTTGGTGTGATGTGTAGTTTGGATGTGTTGTGTAGATGTTGGATGTTGGTGTATGTTGGATGTTGGTGTAGATGTTGGATGTTGATGTTGGATGTAGTTGTGTATGTTGGTGTTAGGTGTTGTGTTGGAGATGTTGGTGTAGATGTTGGTGTAGATGTTGGTGGTGTGGTTGGTGGTTGATGTCCAACCCCCAACATCCCCCCCCCCCCCCCTCCAGTCCCCAGCGATGTCCCCCAACCCCCTGTTGGTGTTTTGTTGCACAGTTCTCCCCCCACCATGTCTCCCCCCCCGCACAATGACTGTAGATGTTGGATGTTGGTGTCACCATCATCCACCATCACCACCAAAATCTACACCAACATCCAATCCAACATCTACACCATCTACACAACATCCACACCAACATCTACACCAACATCTACAACCCAACATCTACACCAACATCCAACATCTACACCCACATCCAACATCTACACCAACATCCATCCAACATCTACACCAACATCCAACATCTACACCAACATCCATACACCATACAACATCTACACCAACATCTACACCAACATCCAACATCACCAACATCCACCAACACCATCCAACATCCAACATCCAACATCTACACCAACATCCAACCAACATCTACACCAACATCTACACCACATCTACACCAACATCTGCACCAACATCTACACCACATCTACACATCTACACCATCACACCAACATCTACAACATCCAACATCTACACATCTACACCACATCTACACCACCCACACCAACATACAACATCTACACCAACTCTACACCACATCCATCCAACATCCCTACACATCTACACACCACCAGCTACACCACATCAAATCAACAAACATCACACCAAATCCACACCACAACACACATCCAACATCTAGCCAACATCAACATCTACACCAACATCCAATCAACATCATGCACCAACATACAACATCTACACCAACATCTACACCAACATCCAACATCCAACATCCAACATCTACACCAACATCCAACATCAAACATCTACACCAGCATTTACAGCGTTATTATTGAAAGTTGTAGATGGAGGTTGGATGTGAGTATTGTACGGTGATGTTATGAAACACATACAGTAGATAAACAGTGTCAGTATTGTGATTGTCACCTGCAGATGTCACTGGAGAAAACGTCGAACAAAACACTGCTTCTTTCTCCAGAGGTTGAAAACGATCCACCCTCTCAATGTTCTAAATATTCTCTTATTCCTCAGGGTTTTATAAACTTTCATACGGAGAAAAAAACTCCAGTCCACACCGAGCGTCCACACGGATCGTCCACACGGATCGTCCACACGGATCGTCCACACCGAGCGTCCACACCGAGCGTCCACACGGATCGTCCACACCGATCGTCCACACCGAGCGTCCACACCGAGCGTCTACACGGACGTCCACACCGAGCGTCCACACCGTCCACACGATCGTCCACACGTCACCGATCCTCATAACATCTGTAAGTTTCTATATTTGGTGTTTTGTGTGGAACGAGCCACTTTGATGGATGCGTTCATAATGCGTTCATGTCCAATTCATAACGACCACATGATCTCGTCATTACTGCACCTTCATTATCATAACATTCATCCACAGAAACATCATCCAAATAATTCCTTTATCTTCTCTACTCATTTATAACGCTAGCAAATCTTAACAAAATGTGATAATAATAACAGTAATAATAATAATAATAATAATAATAATAATAATAATAATAATATAATAAACAAACAACAAAAAAATTTAATAAGATGATTGTCCAAAAATAACATTTAAAATAAAAATGGTTTATTTAGTTATTTGTTTATTTTGTTACTAAATAACACGATGGAAATGACAGTGCTTTATAATTTAAAAAGCTGTAGATGTTATAAACAAAATATCTGTAGTCAATAATTTTTTTTAATTTATTTTTGTCATTTGCAAAATGTTTTGTTTTGCCTTTTACATTTTCATTCTATTTGCACAATAGTGTATATATATATCTGCTGCACTGTTAATGGACTGTGTATACTGTAACATATATATATATATATATATTTTTTTTTTTCTTTTAATAATATTTATATAATAATACATATTATATATATACATATAATTTATATGTGTATATATATATTATTTTTTTTTATAATAACATATATTATATATGATTTGTGTGTGTGGTGTGTGTATATATATATATATCTATATATCTATATATATTTTTTTTTTTTTTTATAAAAACATATATTATATATGAATTTTGTGTGTGTGTGTGTGTGTATATATATATATATATATATTTTTTTTTTTATAATAACCCATATATTATATATGATTTGTGTGTGTGTATATATATATATAATATTCTTTTTTTATTATAACATATCTTATATATGATTTCTGTGTGTATAATCTATATATATATCTATATATAATATATCTAAGATATATATGTTATCTTTTTTTTAATTATACTACTTGTATATATTGCTTGTGCTTAGATACTTCATGATTCATTCGCTCTTAACTTTCCACAATATTGACAGTTTTGTTCATATTAATGTCAATCATTAATACATCAAATTGAAATTATTGCAATTAAACTTTAATTAATTTACAATTTAATTAAAATACTTGCAGCAATGCTTTATAAACAATAATGAAATATTTGAAAGACGTTCTTTAGAGGAGAAAACTCCAGGCAGTTGCATTATTTATCAACAGAAAGAGCAATATAAATGAATATAAATAAATCTTATTGCACAAAAAGGCGTCAAATTTCATTAAAATTCACTTTACACATGAATATGTTATTCTTAAAGACTTTAATCTCATGTAATGCAGCTCGGATTCCCCACAGATTCCACACATCTGAGTGATAAACACCTCGTCCGTCTCCGGAGAGTCGCTTTAGGTGAGCGGTGTATTTAGGAACTGGTCGTGTCCCCACACAGCGCATTATAACAACCCTTCAGGGACACGCCCGTCCTCCCAGGAACCAACAAGGGGGCGGAGCTAATCCTGAGGTCGCTTATAAAAGATCGGAGCAGTGGCAGGTTTTTTATTTTTTTTAATATACGACACATTACACATGACATTGTACATTCAGAAAGTGTGCAGTGCAAAAAAAAAACATTTAATAATGAAAATTAAAGCTTTATTTCTAGAAAACATGTCTTAAAAGTCACATTAGAGTTAAAATCTTAAAGTAAAAAAGTTGTATTTGTTCAGTCTGGGCAAGTAAATGATATATATATATATATATATATATATATCTATATATATATGTGAGCAGAATTTCACTAAAAACAACTTTTAATTTTAAAAATGTTCATTTTAAGACAACATTACAGTGAAAACGAAAGGTTCCAACATGTGTTGATACAATAAATCCCACCAGCACCAAGCTGCCCCCTAGTGGTTACAAATAGTCCGACAACAAATCTCACAGCTCTCTGGAGGATTTAATAGAAGTTATTATCGACTAATTTTAGTTTGAAGAATTATTGCCAAGTCACTGTTGTTTAGCCGAACTCACTGGCGGATTTTCTCTGTTGAATTTTAGATCCTCTCTGCAATCTTTGGGGGAAGGGGGGGGGGCAATTTAAGCCCCTCCCACACACACATTAGCATAATAGTTCGTTATCTGTGATAAGAATTAATCTCGCTGAAATTTTACTAATCATTTACTCTTTATAAAAGTGAGGATTTGATAAATAAATAAATAAATAAATAAATACGTTTAAATAAATAAAATATGACTTGTTACTGACACCCTTCTTGAATCAACGCTGTATCGGCTCTGTGTGTGTGTGTGTGTGTGTGTGTGTGTTGTGTGTGTGTGTGTGTGTGTGTGTTTGTGTGTGTGTGTGTGTGTGGTGTGTGTGTGGCCTTTTGGCTACTTCATCATTTAAATGGAGCACATCATGAATATTTGCATTCATTATTTTTGTGGTTGTTGTGTGTATGTTTGTGTGTGTGTGTGT
>JACRUU010000007.1:2209802-2219802 GCA_030449085.1 Kryptopterus vitreolus
GGGGGGGCAATTTAAGCCCCTCCCACACACACATTAGCATAATAGTTCGTTATCTGTGATAAGAATTAATCTCGCTGAAATTTTACTAATCATTTACTCTTTATAAAAGTGAGGATTTGATAAATAAATAAATAAATAAATCGTTTAAATAAATAAAATATGACTTGTTACTGACACCCTTCTTGAATCAACGCTGTTCGGCTCTGTGTGTGTGTGTGTGTGTGTGTGTGTTTGTCGTGTGGTGTGTGGGTGTGTGGTGTGTGTGTGTGTGGGTGTGTTTTGGCTTACTCATCTTTAAATGGAGCACTCATAATATTTGTCATTATTTTTTGTGTGTTTGTGTGTGTGTGTGTGTGTGTGTGGTGTGTGGGATGTGTGTGATGCTGTTTGTACGACCTTGTTCCCCCAGTGGCCTTTGGCACGAGCCACAGGAAAACACAAAACGCCATGAGAACACAAACACACCACACACACACACACACACACACACATGCTGTGTCTCGCGACGATTTTTCTGACGTAATATGCATCACGCTGCTCCTGGTGATGATGATTATGATTGTGATGATGATGGTGATGATTGTGATGAGGATGATGATGATGATGATGATGATGATATGGGGATGTGATGGTGATGATATGGTGGTGATGAGATGAGATGGTGATGATTTGGATGAGTATGGTGATGATATGATGATGTGATGATGATTATATGATGATGATGACGATGGTGATGCTAATGACTGAGCCTGTGATGATGCGTGTGATGTGATGAGCGGGTGATGATGATGGTGCTGTGCCTTATGGTGCTGGTGATTGTGATGATATGATTCGTGATGCTGATACTGGTGCTGATGCTGCTGCTGATGGGGATGATAAGGTATGATGCTTGTGATTATGATGGGCTGGTGATTGGCTGCGATGATGATGATCATTATGATGCTGGTGCTGCTGGTGAGATGTGATGATAATGAATGCTGATGGTGATGGTGGTGTTGATGGTGCTGATGGTGATGATGGTGCTGATGGTGATGCTGATGATGATGATGATTTTGGTGATGATGATTACCATTCTATGATGGGATGACTCATGTATTTGATGATGCTGATGATGATTATGGTTGAATGATCATGCTGATGCTGCATCTGGTGATAGCTGATGGGCTGCTCCTGCTGCGTGCTGATCTGCCTGCTCCTGGCTGCTGCTGTCATTCTGCTCCTGCTGATGCTGCATGCTGCTGATGTGGTGGTGCTGCCCTGGTGCTGCTGCTGCTGCTGTGCTGATGCTTCTGCTTCTGCTGGTGCTTCTCCTGCTGCTGCCTGTGCTTCTTCTGCTGCTGGTGCTAGCTCCTGCTGCTGCTTGTGCTGGTGCTGCTGGGGCTGCTCATGCTCCTGCTAGCTGCTGGTGCTGGTGCTGTGCTGCCTGCTGCTTCTGGTTAGTGCTGCTGCTGGCTGCTGCTGCTGCTTCTGTGCCATCTGGGGTGCATGCTGCTCTGCTGCCTGCTGGTGCTGCTCCTGCTGCTGCTTCCGGCATTTCTGAATGCTGTGCGCTCCTGCTTCTGCTGCTGCATTGTGCTCTGCTAGGTGCTGCTCCCTGCTGCTGCTGGCTGCTGCTTCATCCTGCTGCATGCTGCTCTGCCTCCTGCTGCTGCGTGCGTGCATGCTGCTGGTGTGTGCTGCCCCTGGTGCTGCTGCTCCTGCTGGTGGCTGCTGCTTGTGCTGCTGCTGCTGCTGGTGCTGCTGCTGGTGCTGCTGCTGCTGCTGGTGCTGCTGCTGCTGCTGCTGCTGCTGATGCTGACTGGGTGTGCTCCTGCTGCTCCTGCTGCTCCTGCTGCTCCTGCTGCTCCTGCTGCTCCTGCTGCTCCTGCTGCTCCTGCTGCTCCTGCTGCTGCTGCTGCTGCTGCTGGTGCTGCTGCTGCTGCTGCTGCTGCTGCGCTGGTGCTTGATGGCTGCTGTTGTCCCTCTCGGGTGCCGCGCGGGGCGGCGCTGAAACTGATCTAACCTGGTGGTGCGTTGGATTCGCTGGCCTGACGGAAGAAGCTGTGACCGCCTCTGCAGCCCCCCCGTATTGGTGAGGGGTGTGCCTGGCACGCCTAGCAGACCCCCTGTCAGAGATATCTTTAACTCCCACCTCTGGCAGAACTTCAACCAGATCCCGAGGGAGGTTGGAGACATTGAGTCTGAGTGGAGCCATGTTCTCCACCTCCATTGGTCGATCCCGTAAGGTCTCAGGTGCCTGTCGTGGCGGTAAATCCCGAACCCGGTGGTCGTCTCCGGAAGTAAGGAGATGCCGTCAAGCTGAAGAAGGAGTCCTTCTGAGCCTGGTTGGCTCTTGGGACCCTTGAGGTAGCTGATGGGTACCGTCAGCCCAAGCGGGGCTATCGGTCTGCCTCAAAGAAGTTCTGGCGAATGGTACGGCATATCAAGAGGGAGAAGCAGTGCCCTGCCAAAACTGTCTACAGTGGAGGTGGGGATCTGTTGACTTCAAATGGGGACATCATCGGACGGTGGAAGGAATACTTTGAGGATCTCCTCAACCCCGGAGTCATGCCTTCCGATGAGGAAGCAGAGGCCATGGGCTCAGAGGTGGCATCATCTATCACCCAAGCTGAAGGTCACCGAGGTAGTTGAGAAGCTTCTCGGTGGCAGAGCAGCGGGCGTGGATGAGATCCACCCTGAGTACCTGAAGTCTCTGGATGTTGTGGGGCTGTCTTGGCTGACACGCCTCTGCAATATCGCGTGGCAGCTGATGGGACGGTGCTTCTGGACTGGCAGACCGGGGTGGTGGTTCCTCTTTTTAAGAAAGGGGACCGGAGGGTGTGCTCCAACTATAGGGGGATCACACTCCTCAGCCTTCCTGGGAAAGTCTATGCCAGGGTACTGGAGAGGAGAATTCGGCCTTTAGTTGAACCCCGGATTCAGGAGGAACAATGCGGTTTTCGACCTGGCCGTGGAACACTGGACCATCTCTATACCCCTCTACAGGGTGATGGAGGGATCATGGGAGTTTGTCCAACCGGTCCACATGTGCTTTGTGGATTTGGAGAAGGCATTCGGGTCTCACACACCTGAGAAAACATTTGGAGAAAGCACAGGATCTCTTCTCTGCTTTTTGCCGATGATGTTGTCCTGTTGGCTCCATCAGGCCAAGACCTTCAGCATGCACTGGGAAGGTTTGCAGCCGAGTGTGAAGCAGCTGGGATGAAGATCAGCACCTCCAAGTCCGAGGCCATGGTCCTTAGCCGCAAAAAGGTGATGAGCCCACTTCAGGTTGGTGGAGAGCTCCTTCCCCAAGTGGAGGAGTTCAAGTATCTTGGGGTCTTGTTCACGAGTGAGGGGAGGATGGAACGGGAGATGGACAGGCGGATCGGTGCAGCCTCTGCAGTAATGCGGTCGATGTACCGGTCCGTCGTAGTGAGAGGGATCTGAGCCAAAAGGCAAAGCTCTCAATTTACTGGTCGATCTACTTTCCTACTCTCACCTATGGCCATGAGCTTTGGGTCATGACCGAAAGAGCAAGATCCCGGATATAGGCGGCCAAAATGAGCTTCCTTCGCAGGGTGTCTGGGCGCTCCATTAGAGATAGGGTGAGAAGTTCAGTCACTCGGGAGGAGCTCAGAGTAGATCCACTGCTCCTCCACATCGAGAGGAGCCAGCTGTCGTGGCTCGGGCATCTATTTCGGATGTCTCCTGGGCGACTTCCAGGGGAGGTGTTTCGGGCATGTCCCACATTGAAGAGGCCACGGGGAAGACCCAGAACACGTTGACGGGACTATGTGTCTCGACTGTCCTGGGAACGCCTCGGTGTCCCCCCGGGGGAGCTAGAGGAAGTGGCTGGAGAGAGGGAAGTCGGCTTATCTCTGCTTAGACTGTTGCCCCCGCGACCAGGTCACAGATAAGCGGTAGAAGATAGATGGATGGTTGTGAGTTCAAATCCCAGAAACATAAATTGCCCCACAATGATGACACTTTTAAGCTTTTAATGACCTTAAAATCCATGAAAAGCCATGATACAGCGCCACTGGTGCACAGAGGGGTAAGGGCCTTGCTCAAGGACCCAAAAGTACCATCTTTGCGACCTTCCGATCAGTAGCTCCCAACCATGGAGCTACACCGTCACCCAACTGACCTACAACAGCTCAAAAGGACAACCACACCAGGCACTGCTGGGATTCGAACCCAGGATCACCTGTTTACAAGACAGGCGCTTTAACCTACTAGGCCACAGTGCCTTTTGAGCTCTTTTTTTGAGTTTGGTTCCTTTTATGGTTTCTTCCTTATGCCATCTCAGGTAGTTTTTCCTTCATCACAATAACCACCAGCTTGTGAGCTCAAATCCCAGAAGCATCACGGTGCCACTCGCATGTCTTTAGTTGCTTGAATGAGAAAAACATTGAATGAAAAAAATAATTGTCCATAATTTCACCCCCAAAAATTCTTGTCAGAGAGCAGGGTCAGCCACTGATACAGCGCCCCCTGGTGCACAGAGGGTAAAGGGCATTGCTCAAGGACCCAAAAGTGGCATCTTGGTGACTTTCTTTAAGCATCTGACTAGAAGCTCAGCCATGGGGCTACACCCTCTCCCAACTGAGATACAACCACACCAGGCACTGCTGGGATTCGAACCCAGGATCTCCTGTTTACAAGCAAGGTGCTATAAACCTACTAAGCCACGGTGGCTTTTGGTAGGGGGAATGGGACGCCTTTTGAGTTTGGCTCCTGTTAGGGATCCTTCCTTATGCCGTCTCAGGGAGTTTTTGCTTCACCACAATCACCACCAGCTTGTGAGCTCAAATCCCAGAAGCATCACGGATGTCTTTAAAGCCTCCTTAACCCCATACTGGCAGAGTTGTAGGGACGAACAATCGTATGTTATACGGCTTATCTTTGTAAAGCTGCTTTTAGAGAGTGAGAATAAAAAAGGAACTGTTTATAGGATGTATGAAGCTCTCTGACAGAAGCCTGCTAAAGGTTCTTCATTTTATTCTTTTGCATGCTTTACAGATTTCTCCATCACAGCCTCCATCACCACACTCCATGCGTTACATGTACGATACAGGCGTCAGGATGAACCTCAGCGCCGTCGACCCCACCGCGTCATCTCCCGAGCTAAACGCCACCTCTAAACCCTTCAGCGTGTTTGAGGGCTGCGACCACATGGTGGAAGCCATCCTGTTCGACCTGTCAGTGCAGACCTTCAACATAGTCATCGGATTTCCAGCCAACATCCTGGTGATCGCCATCCTGATCCGTAACCGGCACGAGCCCACCACCTCCGATATCTTCCTGGGTTGCTTAGCTTTCATGGACGCCTACTTCGGCCTGATGGTCCCGATAAGCTTCCTCAACCTGTACTACTGGAAGGCCGTGAAAGGTTTTCTGGCGCTGAAGTTCTCCTACGGCGTGAAGGACACGAGCGGGCCGCTCTTCCTTTCCTGCATCTGTCTGGATCGCTTCGTCGCCGTGGTCTTTCCGTTGGCTTTCGGTCGTCTGAAGCACATCAAGTACAGGATCGGCTTGTCCGTCTTGGTGCTCTGCCTCACCTTCGCATACGCCTCCGCTAAGACCGTCGGCGGCCTCCCCGACTTCGAGAAGGTCTTCACGGGAGAGATCCTGGCCACCTTCACCTGGATGGTGATCTGCAACTTGTCCATCTTGTGGGCCCTGAAGCGCTCGCGAGCAGCCGGCAAGGACGAGATGCACCCCATGAAGAAGAAGGCCTTCAAGATGGTGCTCTCCATTCTGTGCATCATCGTTTTTAACTACCTCCCTCTGGTGGCGCTGTTCCCCTTCCAGGATCATTACACACCCATGGTCTTCACCTGCTACGTCCAGCCCGTGGGCTACGCCTTCCTGAACATCAGCAGCAGCATCCAGCCGCTCGTCTACCTCTCCCGCCTGGAGAAGATCCCCTTCCTCCCCGAGTCGTTCCTGAGCAAGCTGTGCTGTAAAAATCCCCCAGAGCAGTCGCCCGCTTAGAGCTTTCCATCTCACCTACAATAGTAATGGCACCCCCCCCTTCCCTTCCATTAGAAAATCCATCCAATACGGAATTTAATCATAATAAAAGGTTTGTTTAATATTCCTGCAACCCTTCATACAACACAAGCAAATACAGATATAATAAAATAAATAAATAAATTATACAGAATGCATTTTATTTCCAACCGATCTGGTGTTATTTATTTATCCATTATTTTTGTTTGGGAAATCTTCCTCTGAAAAAACAAAACAAAACAAATAATGCTCCTAACAGACTTCAAAATAAAAATAGAATAAAATATTATATAATAAAGCAATTATGTTGCCCAATTAAGACATTATTGGGATTAAGAGTATCGTAAGTGCTTCTGTATATATATATATATATATATGATATATATATATATTTTTTTTGTTCTTTTTTTTTTAATAGTAGTTTTTTGCAGGTTTTCATTGTCATGATACATTTTCATGTACCATGTACCACGTTATATTTGTGTAAATTAAAAACACAAAGTACAAAATATCTGAAATTCCGGAAAAAATTTCCAAATGGATTCTTACTGGACAGATTTGTTGTTTTTTGCAGAAAATACAAATATTTTCAATAAAATTCAATAAAGCGTATATACACTTCATAGACTGTCCCTGAGGGGTTCAAATCCCATTTCTGTTCTACACACAGTTTTCCTGTTCTTCCAGGGTTTGTTCCAAGTTATCTGGCTCCCCCTGCTGTTCATAGACATGAACTGTAGGCTGACGTTTCATTATTCAACTTCATTAACTTCTGCCAGTAATTCTCCATGTGCACCTTAATGTGTGAATAAAATGCTTTATTTTGAATATTATATATATATATATATATTTTTTTTTTTTTTACTTTTTACTAAAATAAAGTAATAAATCTAGGGAAAATAAGTGGAATCTAGAATAAAGTAATTATGTTCCCCTAGTATAATTCGGATTAATAGTATCTTAAATGCTTATATATTTTTAATAGCAGTTTTTGCTGGTTTTCATTGTCATGATACATTTTTTTTATTCATGTACCACTTTATATTTGGGTAAATAAAACAAAACAAAACAAAGTATAAAATATCTGGAATTCCAAGATTCCGAGAATTTTTCAAATGGATTCTTACTGGACACTGGACTTACCCAGGATATATATATATTGGACTATATAGATTGGGGAGCACGCATAAACGTTACCGATGTGATGCATCATTTTTAACATAATTACGTTGAAATCGATTTATTTCTATATAATTATTACTAGGCTTTTATTATTTAGAAAATCGCCAATAACTCGGGATCAATATTTCAATCATTCATTCATTCATTCATCTTCTAGCCGCTTTATCCATCCCGATCTTCCCTCGGGTCACGGGGGGAGTCTGTGTCTATCTCAGGCGTCTATGGGCATTAAGGCAGGATACACCCTGGATGGAATGCCAACCCATCACACACACACACACACACACACACACACACACATTCATACACTAGGGACAATTTTCCAAGGTGCCAATCAACCTACCGTGCATGTTTTTGGACCGGGGGAGGAAACCGGAGAACCCGGAGAAAAACCCCCTGAGGCACGGGGAGAACATGCAAACTCCACACACACACACATGGCCGAGACGGGAATCGAACCCGGATCCTGGCGGTGTGAGGCGAACGTGCTAACCACTAAACCACCGTGCCTCTGGGGGATCATATATTATATGTATAATTGATTGATAATATAACATTTTCCGTGATTACAAGTCAGAATTCATTGCGTTCTTGCCTGAAACAAGGAAATAAAAGCATAACTAATTTGAATTGCAGAACATTTTTATTCGTTTGCATTATATCGATTGTGTTTAGAATCGTACTGGAATCGGATCGGAATGAAGTGAATTCTATCGTATCGCTTTGGTAGCGACTCCAGGTATGTGTTTAATGTTAATGTTTAACATGTTTACTACGGGGGCACGGTGGTTTAGTGGTTAGCACGTTCGCCTCACACCGCCAGGGTCCGGGTTCGATTCCCGTCTCGGCCATGTGTGTGTGTGTGTGTGTGCATGTTTCTTCCCCGTGCCTTCAGGGGTTTTTCTCCGGGTTTCTCCGGTTTCCTCCCCCGGTCCAAAAAAACATGCACTGGTAGGTTGATTGGCACCTTGGAAAATTGTCCCTAGTGTATGAATGTGTGTGTGTGTGTGTGTGTGTGTGTGTGTGTCCTTTTGTGTGTGTGTGTTGTGATGGGGGGTTGGCATTCCATCCAGGGTGTATCCTGCCTTAATGCCCATAGACCCATAGACGCCTGAGATAGGCACAGGCTCCCCGTGACCCGAGGGAAGATCGGATAAAGCGCTAGAAGATGATGAATGAATGAATGAATGTTTAATACGTTTTATACCCAACACCAACAAATCGTTTCATTAGGTGGATTTCTGGCGCCACCATGCGTTCAGAAATGATATTAATTCTTCCCATTTTCCAAATCGGATTCCTTTTCCTGATTGTGTCGCTCTAGAAATGTTTCCGATTCATACATAATTCCCACCCGTGATCTGTTTCTCTTAAAATACACAATTATATAAAATATTAACATTTAATTCACAGTTGGAACATGTATAAGGGTGATCTGTATCCAAAAATCTTCATGAAATGACAAATAAATTCAGTCTAAACCACAGAAAATCGATTGTCTTTTATTACAGTAACCGTGTAGGAAAAGAAAATCACATTATTATTATTATTATTATTATTATTATTATTATTATTATTATTATTATTATTATTATTATTATTAGATGTGCATATGAGATCATTTGAGATTTTTTTATAATCCTGGTCTCCATGTGAATCATTTCATCCAAACTCCTTTCCAGGATCGTTTCCTCAAACTTCCCACAAAAAACAAAACAAGACAACAGTAGTTTGTGAGACTCAGCGGTATAAATTTGTGAATATATAAACCTGTAAATGCACGTGAATCCGACGTCTTGACATCCTCAAAACTTCAAATCCTAACCAGGATAAAGTGTTTCCTGAAGACGAGGGAATTGTTATTTCCAGGAATTTCCAACTCTTAAAATAGTATCCGGCAGGAATTATGACATCACAAAATACAAGGGCCAATCAGATTGCTATATGCAAATGAGGAGCTTTTTTTTTTTGTGGTTTAGGGTTTAGGGTGCATGACCCAGGTTAATGGGGTTATACGGATCAGCAGCCGAACAGGAAGTTCCCAGGATCAGGAAGACAGGGAACTTACTTTCCTCCAAAGTAGGCTTTTTCCACGCTGAGATTTGAACGTTTTTAACCAGGGGGCGGGGCAAAATACGGCCCGCGGGCCACATCCGGTCCCTCGGTCCTTTTAATCCGGCCCTCTGAAGATCAGTACAGAATTGTTAAAATCAATTCATATCATAATTAAGACTGCATTCGTTTGATCTCGTCCTGTAATTACCTGACCTTCCACCAGATGGCGCATTAGACACGGTGATATTTTGAGTATTAACACGAATGCTTTTTATATGTTTATGCTGTGATATGTATGCATCTGGTCAAATTTGAAAAGTTATTAAATCCCCTGAGCCAATAAGAACGCCCCCCCCACCCAATAATCAAAGCCTAATTTACACTTCTTAATGAAAGCGTCGTTGTCCGTGGTAGAATCCTGAGAGGATTTTTACTCTGCGTGTAGAAATACGGCACCACCTTGTCCGTGAAGGTCTCGGTGAACCGGTGTAGCGTTTGTCCATCGACCGGACAGGAGAAACAAACCTCTCCTGCTTCCCAGTCCACCTCAACTCGCACGCTCTCCAGCTTCTTCTCCAGCTTCAGTGTTCTTAGAGGAGACGTCATGGCCCGGTACACTCCGTCCCGCAAGCACAGCGTCCAGAACCCGTTCTCCGGACGAGCCGGGACCTCCAAGTCCCTCTTGATGGACACGCTAGCTACGCCCAGGATCCAATCGTCATTCTCTCCGAGCTCCACCTCCCAGGCGTGTTTCCCGGAGCCCACG
>JACRUU010000007.1:2224802-2227302 GCA_030449085.1 Kryptopterus vitreolus
AATTACAGTGAATCGCTTATTCAGGATTTTCACCTCGACGCCGTTTTTCCCACAACGTTCCATAAATCCTACCTACAATATCCAATAAACCCCTGAGACGGACCTGCCGTGGCCTGGCATGACCTGGCATGACCTGCCGTGGCCTGGCATGACCTGGCATGACCTGGCGTGACCTGCCGTGGCATGACCTGGCATGACCTGCCGTGACCTGCCGTGGCATGACCTGGCGTGACCTGGCGCGAAAAAGCCCTGTATTAGAAAAAGCGTTGCACTCATTTCACCCCGGAATTCTGCTCCCGGGAATTCTTTTCCTGTGTGTAAAAACAGTCTGGTAGAGTGTAGCGTGTAGCGTGTAGCGTGTAGAGTGTAGCGTGTAGCGTGTAGAGTGTAGCGTGTAGCGTGTAGAGTGTAGCGTGTAGCGTGTAGAGTGTAGCGTGTAGCGTGTAGAGTGTAGCGTGTAGCGTGTAGCGTGTAGCGTGTAGCGTGTAGAGTGTAGCGTGTAGCGTGTAGAGTGTAGCGTGTAGCGTGTAGCCACATGTAGCGTGTGGATTTTATTGCAGAAGGTTTGAGCGCTGTGTGTGAAAGGAAAAGGCAGACGCGAGGTGCAGACGGATCTCGGCCGGACTCGACTAACTGCATTCTCTCTCGAACAAACTCCACCAAATCCTCCACCCCCCCCCCCCCCCCCCCCCCCCTCCTACCCCCCCCCCACACACACACACACACACACACACACACACACCACACACCCCACACGAAGCGACAGAGCGACGCGGCACAAAGCGCCTCTGTCCCAACAGTACCTTACAGTCCGGAGCGGCCTCGTCCGTGGGAGTGCACTTGTGACCCTGGTGCATTCTCGAGGCTTGACACACCACGCAGATGGGCTGCTGGTCGTCCACGCAGAAGAGCTTCAGCTTCTCGCCGTGCTCCCGACACGCCGCCTTGGTCTCGCTCGGGCACCTGGACGTCCGCACGAAGGCCTCGCACAGGTTCCTCAGCGCCAGGTTGCTGGGCGGCTGCTTCTTGGAGACCCTCCTCCGGCAGACGGGACAGCTCCGGAACACCGAGCTCCCCCAGAAGCTGTGCAGGCAGGAGCGGCAGAAGCTGTGGCTGCACGGGAGCAGGACCGGGTCACTGAAGATGTCGCAGCACACGGGACACGACAGGTCCTCCTCGGGAAGAGACATGGTCACGCCCGGAACGCCGCTGTCATGGCAGACGTGAGGCGCTCTGCCTACCAGCTGGCCTCGCTCGCTCGCGAAGCTCTTTGGAAAGATCCTCCGAGCTGCTTTTTGAACCTTCAGGAAGAACAGAGAGGGAGGAGTGGAGCGCCAGACGCAAAACAGGAAGTTCAAGTCTCCCAATGTTGCCTTTAATGCGGAACCAAACACTTTGCCCTATTTTGGGCGGCTTTATGTTACGCCGCTTTATTTTTTCCCCACTCGCAGGTTCGGCTTTCGCGGACGTTTATTCTCCACTGTGGAATCCTTTACATCGTACAAATAATGACAAAGTTTTTCCTGCAATATGAAAGATTCACTTTTCCAACAAAGACTTGTTGTTTCGATATTTACACAGTTTTATTTATTTATTTATTTTATATCTAACATTCGTTTTACATCGAAACTTTACTAGTAATTATGTTTACTTCTTTTAAAATCCCTCGTTACTCATTTCATTTCTTTTCATTCAAAAAAGAGATCAATAAAAACAAGAAAGGGGCACTATGGTGGTTTAGCGGTTAGCACGTTCGCCTCACACCGCCAGGGTCCGGGTTCGATTCCCATCTCGGCCATGTGTGTGTGGAGTTTGTGCATGTTCTCCCCGTGTCTCAGGGGGTTTTTCTCCCCAACCTCCCTCACCCTTTCCCCCGTCCGGTTCTCCGGTTTCCTCCCCCGGTCCAAAAACATGCACGGTAGGTTGATTGGCACCTTGGAAAATTGTCCCTAGTGTATGAATGTATTGAATGTGTGTGTGTGTGTGTGTGTGTGTG
This sequence comes from Kryptopterus vitreolus, assembly GCA_030449085.1. Taxonomy (NCBI): domain Eukaryota; kingdom Metazoa; phylum Chordata; class Actinopteri; order Siluriformes; family Siluridae; genus Kryptopterus; species Kryptopterus vitreolus. Next base: position 2,226,799 of record JACRUU010000007.1, read on the forward strand.
TGTGTGTGTGTGTGTGTGATGGGTTGGCATTCCATTCAGGGTGTATCCTGCATTAATACCCATAGACGCCTGAGATAGACACAGACTCCCCGGTGACCCGAGGGAAGATCGGATAAAGCGCTAGAAGATGAAATGAATGAATGAATTAATTAACGATTCAATTTAAACGGATAGAGTGAATGTGATTGGATGAGAGATAAACATATACCATTCCCACACACACACTATCGGATTCGATCCACGACACACACACACACACACACACATCACATCACATCACACTCCAGCGAGGACGTGACCAGTGCTGGTGTCGTTACTCAAAAACAAGTGATTATTTATTATTATTATTATTATTATTATTATTATTATTTATTTTACACTCGTTTATCAAACCTGTGTTTTCTCTTCATCCTCCGTAAATGACGATACAGTAAAGAGTTCTGTACAGAGACGTTTCGGCACGACGTAAACTTTTATCCTTACTGGTGTTTTATTCCCCTTATA
>JACRUU010000007.1:2232302-2242302 GCA_030449085.1 Kryptopterus vitreolus
ACAAGTTATAAGTGAAGTAAACAAAAATCACAACATCGCCAAAGTTCTGCTGGGCCCCTGAGAATGGCCCTTAACTCTCTTCTCCTTTATACTTTATATTATTATATATAAAGTTCAGCACACAACCCAGGATCCTAAACTTTACTTGGTATTTTATATATTTTCCCTCTCCAGCATCCCTTACAGGTCTAGTGCACACACCACACACACACACACACACACACACACACACACACACACACACACACACACACACACACACACACACGGTCACCATTTTGTCCGCTTCATCATTGCGGTCTCCCCGGGCTCCGGTGCATCCTATCCGGTTCCTCCACGCGCTCAGACTCCTCCTTCTCTCCTCCACACTCGGGTACCAGGCCGATGACGTCACCTTGCACCACGGCTCACGGCCCAGTAGAAGCGAAGCGCTCGGGGAACAGGGCGTGGACTTCATCCGCCGCCGCGACGCAAATAGCGGTCCATCTTTGCGCGCACTATCACTCCCGTCCGTCTCCTCAGTGCGCTCTCCTCCGCTTCTTCTCCTCCTTCTGCAACATCATCATCTCCTCCTCCTCCTCCTCCTCCTCCTCCTTCTGCACTCCATCCCAGCTACGAAAATGCGCGAGATCGTGCACCTGCAAGCCGGACAGTGCGGCAACCAGATCGGAGCAAAGGTAAACAAAAACAAAAACATGGGATGGGAATTTAAAAATTAAAATCATTGCATGCAGAAGACGGGGAGATTTACACACACACACACACACACACACCCGCCCACCCACGTCAGGCTGTGTGTGTAGGAATCTTCTGGAAATTCGATGATGCAATTTGTTTATTGATTTATTTTTTGCACCGAATTGACTTTGTGCAATGTATTTTCTGCCCCACATGTTGATCTCAGGTATAAACGCGATGAGTGCATGATTGTTGCATGGAGGAAAGTGTTGTGTTTGGGTGCTGAGATGGAGAATGTGGGTGGCGCAGCAGGATTATAAACAACACCTGGAAATTGTTTGTTTGTTGTATGTAAACAGTTTTCCAGTTGAGAAAACCCGATTTCATCGTCCATCCGACGTTTGAATGCATTAATAGGAACCTAAATGACTAAAGGCGTCCATTATTTAATCTACACGATTGTTTGTTGGCGTGTTTACATAATTATTACTTTATTTATGCATTAGTCAAATCATCATTTCGTTTTTACTTAAATTACTTAAATCTTGTAGGGTTTTTTTTGTTTGTTTGTTTTTATTATTTGGATTTGGTTATCTGTTTATTTTTGCCTGTAGGTATGCACCGCTCTAAATAACAGATGACGTCATTCATGTATAGCAACGACTCCTAACCCTATAAATAATAAATAACTCCTTATATGGTATAAAGGGAATAAAGTCTTTGCATTTAGCGTCTTACTTTTTGTCTGTTTGTTTGTTTTGCCAAATTCATACATTTTTTACCGTTTTTTTTTAGACATATGCAAAATATTTATGTAATCATTTAAAAATGTATATATTTGTCTTGTTTTTAACTTGCATTAATGACATAATGGAGATGATTTTCTGCAGAAGGATGACGTCATTGTGATATACGCATGGCAGTAAACGACAGTGAGATTAACCTGTAAACAAAAACAATTTCAGAGCACTTTATTTACATTTTGCACAATTTGTCTCGTATTTTTCTCTCGGTTATTTTGTTTTTGTCTCCACCGCTTCTCCTCCGTCTCGTCCCTTTTCTCACTCAGTTCTGGGAGGTGATCAGCGACGAGCACGGGATCGACCCGACCGGGACGTACCACGGAGACAGCGACCTGCAGCTCGACAGAATCAGCGTCTACTACAATGAAGCGTCAGGTACGACACATTTATCGTCACGCTACGGGTTTTTAGCGACAGTGTTATGTTACATAATAGCACATTGTTACGTTACATGATAACATGTTATGTTACATAATAACACATTGTTACGTTACATAATAACACATTATTGCATTACATAATAACATGTTATGTTACATAATAAACATTGTTACGTTACATAATAACATGTTACGTTACATAATAACACATTGTTACATTACATAATAACATGTTACGTTACATAATAACACATTGTTACATTACATAATAACATGTTACATAATAACACATTGTTACGTTACATAATAACATTGTTACATAATAACATGTTACATAATAACATGTTACGTTATAATAACATTAACACATTGTTACATTACATAATAACATGTTACGTTACATAATAACACATTGTTACGATTACATAATAACATGTTACGTTACATAATAACACATTGTTACGTTACATAATAACATACTTACATAATAACACACACATTGTTACGTTACATAATACACATTGTTGCATTACATAATAACATGTTACGTTACATAATAACAACGTTACATGTTACATACATAATAACATGTTACGTTACATAACACATTTTGTTACGTTACACACATTGTTACGTTACATAACATGTTAACATAACATAACATTTCGTTACATAATAACACTTGTTACATAATAACATGTTATGTTACATAATAACATGTTACGTTACATAACACATTGTTATACACATTATACATTACACGTTACGTTACATGTTACATAATAACACATTGTTACGTTATTAACATTTGCATTACATAATAACATGTTATGTTACATAATAACACATTGTTACGTTACATAATAACATGTTATGTTACATAATAACACATTGTTACGTTACATAATAACACATTGTTGCATTACATAATAACATGTTACGTTACATAATAACACTGTTATTGTTACATAAAAGTACATAATAACATAATAATAAAACATTGTTACGTTACATAACATGTTACGTTACATAATAACACATTGTTACGTTACATAATAACACATTGTTGCATTACATAATAACATGTTACGTTACATAATAACACATTGTTACGATACATAATAACATGTTACGTTACATAATAACACATTGTTACGTTACATAATAACATGTTACGTTACATAATAACACATTGTTGCATTACATAATAACATGTTACGTTACATAATAACACATTGTTACGATACATAATAACATGTTACGTTACATAATAACACATTGTTACGTTACATAATAACACATTGTTACGATACATAATAACATGTTACATTACATAATAACACGATGTTACGTTACATAATGACGCGTTGTTACGTTACATGATAACAAGTTACGTTACATGATAACGCGTTGTTACATGACATGATAACACATTGTTACGATACATAATAACACGTTACGTCACAAACACTTTGAATGTGTGTATAGTTTGTTTGTACACCTGTTTGTTTACGTCTCAGGTGGGAAGTACGTCCCCCGTGCCATCCTGGTGGATCTGGAGCCCGGCACCATGGACTCGGTCCGCTCCGGCCCGTTCGGTCAGATCTTCAGACCGGACAACTTTGTGTTCGGTGAGGAGACGAACAAAGATCTTCTTTATAATAAGACAAGAAACGTAAAGAAGTAAATACATATAAACATAAACAACACATGTTGGGATGTCATTCTGCAGGTCAGAGCGGTGCCGGAAACAACTGGGCGAAGGGTCATTACACGGAAGGGGCGGAGCTTGTGGACTCTGTCCTGGACGTGGTGCGTAAGGAGGCGGAGAGCTGCGACTGCCTGCAGGGCTTCCAGCTGACTCACTCGCTGGGCGGCGGGACGGGATCCGGCATGGGAACGCTGCTGATCAGCAAAATCCGCGAGGAGTATCCCGACCGCATCATGAACACCTTCAGCGTGGTGCCCTCGCCCAAAGTGTCCGACACGGTGGTGGAGCCCTACAACGCCACGCTGTCCGTGCACCAGCTGGTGGAGAACACCGACGAGACCTACTGCATCGACAACGAGGCGCTTTACGACATCTGCTTCCGCACGCTGAAGCTGACCACGCCCACCTACGGCGACCTCAACCACCTGGTCTCGGCGACCATGAGCGGGGTCACGACCTGCCTGCGTTTCCCCGGCCAGCTCAACGCGGACTTGCGCAAGCTGGCGGTCAACATGGTGCCCTTCCCGCGCCTGCACTTCTTCATGCCCGGCTTCGCCCCCTTGACCAGCAGGGGGAGCCAGCAGTACCGCTCGCTCTCGGTGCCCGAGCTGACGCAGCAGATGTTCGACGCCAAGAACATGATGGCGGCGTGCGACCCGCGCCACGGCCGCTACCTCACGGTGGCCGCCGTCTTCCGTGGCCGCATGTCCATGAAGGAAGTGGACGAGCAGATGCTCAACGTGCAGAACAAGAACAGCAGCTACTTCGTCGAATGGATCCCCAACAACGTCAAGACCGCCGTGTGCGACATCCCGCCGCGCGGACTCAAGATGGCCGCCACCTTCATCGGCAACAGCACCGCCATCCAGGAGCTGTTCAAGCGCATCTCCGAGCAGTTCACCGCCATGTTCCGCCGCAAGGCTTTCCTGCACTGGTACACGGGCGAGGGCATGGACGAGATGGAGTTCACCGAGGCCGAGAGCAACATGAACGACCTGGTCTCCGAGTACCAGCAGTACCAGGACGCCACGGCAGAGGAGGGCGAGTTCGAGGAAGAGGGAGAAGAGGAGGTGGCTTAAAGAGGAGGCCACGGCTCCATCCTTTCTTTCTTTCTCTCCTTCTATCATCCCATCCGTAGCTTCGTCTCAGAGTGGGGGTTTTCAGGTTCATCACATGTGCTTCTGTACAGCGTTTCTCTCCTCGCCGTCGTTCTTGTTTTTCCTTTTGTCTTATTTGGTGCGTTTGTGATGTCACTGCATCGTTTTAAACGTTTAACACGAAAACGGTTTCCGTCCTGAGTGGGAATGAAATCCATCCGATCACAATAAAGGATCATTCTACACCCTGTACACTTACACACGCCTTTTTATTTTATATTCATAGAAGCTTCTTTTCACATGAGGTTCAAATACCACAACCAACCTATGTATGTATATATATATATATATATATATATATATATTATATATATTATATATATTATATTATATATTATATTATATTATATTATATTATATTATATTATATTATATTAGATAGATGGATGGATGGATGGATGGATGCTGGATGGATGGATGGATGGATGGCTGGATGAATGGATGGATGGACATAGGCATAGATAGATAGATAGATAGATAGATAGATAGATAGATAGGTTATAGGATTTGAACACATGACCTTCTGATACAATACCTACTATATATATATATATATATATATATATATATATATCAGAAAATTATGAGTTCAAATCTCAATAAACAGCTTATATATATTAGATTTGAACTCATGACCTTCCAATGTATATATAATATACTAAGATATAGATATATATATATATATATATATATATATATATATATATATATCTATATATATATATATATATATAATAAGTTAGATTAAGTTATAATACGCTAATAATAATATAGGATTTGAACGCATGACCTTCTGATACAATACCTATATATATATATATATATATATATATATATATATATATCAGAAGATTATGAGTTTCAAATCTCAATAAACAGCTTATATATATATATTAGATTTATACTAGATTTGAACTCATGACCTTCCAATGTATATATATATATATATATATATATAATAAGTTAGATTTAAGTTATAATACGCTAATAATAATATAGTTAATTAATTAAACAATTAAAACGGAAGAAGTTTGATAACTTTATATAAGATGTAATTCACAGAAAATAATTCGGTGAGGAAAATGTAAGCGTCACACACAGGTGTAGCACAGCAGGTACAGCATGACTAGAACATCATTAATAAGCTTCGTAAAAGGCCTTATTTAAAGCTTTAACCTTCATTTATTTTAAATTACGTTTAATGTCGACACTGCCTAAAAGGCATGGCGGTTAAAACTGAAAATAGCTTCCCTACATCCCATAAAAATAAATCATTAATAAATAAATAATGCATAAAGCGCATTGTTTATTCTACTATATAGAGGGCACTAATCTAATTCCCCTGAATTCAAGCACAGCCTTTTAGGCATGTTTAGGCATTAAAATTTTTTTTTTTTTCTCCCCCCATTAAGGCATGTTTTCACACAAGAGCACCATATTAAGGTACACATTAAAAATCTCATTTTTGCTGACTAGGCACCCTTTAGGGCACCTTGCATTGCTTATTTTAGCACCTTAAAAGACACATTATCCTTAGACACCCTAGAGGGCATTGTACAACCTATTTCCATTTCCAGCCGCTAGGGTGATTGGAATCTTTTTTATTTATTTATATAAAGGTATGGAATAGCACTTTTATGTCTATTGTAGGGCATCCTAGTGGGCATGATGTTCCCTAGAGGGCACCCTCCTTAAGTTACCTTAATCATGCTGATGTTTAAATATAAGATTATTATCATTGTTTATTCCAGTTTAGAAGCAAAGAGGCGGTTCGGAGCCAAACGAGTCGATTCATTGTGAAATGGAATCGAATGATTTTGACTCACTGAGTCAGTATGTTGACTACTTCGACACCAGAATGGTGGAGGTTTTAATCCCAATACAGCTCGATAGCTGGAGATCTTCTACTGTAACCCGCAGGAAAGCAGATCTTTAGTCTCACACACACACACACACAAAATAAATAAATAAATAAACAAAAGTCTCTTGTAAGGAGGCAATGTGGTTTAGTGGTTATCACGTTCGCCTCACACCGCCAGGGTCCGGGTTCGATTCCCGTCTCGGCCATGTGTGTGTGGAGTTTGTGCATGTTCTCTCCCGTGTCCTCAGGGGTTTTTTTTCTCCGGGTTCTCCGGTTTCCTTCCGGTCCAAAAACATGCACGGTAGGTTTACATTTACATTTACATTTGATTGGCACCTTATCCAGGAAAATTGAGGGTTAAGGGCCTTTCAAGCCTAGTGTATGAACCCGTGTCTTCTGGTCCAGTCCAACACCTTGTGTAAATCCCTATTGTGATGTGGTGTGTGTGTGTGTGTGTGTGTGTGTGTGTGTGATGGGTTGGTATCCCATCCAGGGTGTATCCTGCATTAATGCCCATAGACGCCTGAGAAAGACACAGACTCCCCGTGACCCGAGGGAAGATCGGATAAAGTAAATGAAGGAAAAGCTTCTCGTCCCAATACTTTTGACCAGTCAACGTATAAAGTCAAATACATATTCATAACAAATAAATCAATCCATTTCCGAAACGCAGAAGTCGTCGTTCCAAGTCATTTTAAAATTATTACAGGGAATAAATAAATACATAAATAAATAAATAAAAAATCCCGACAAATAAAAAATCCTGCTTTTATTAAAATTATAATTTAATATCTGTTTTTTCTTTTCTTCTTTTTTCGTAACAAAGTCAAAACTATACAACATGAAATGTCTTTCCCGCCGTGCAGGACGAGGATTTGTTTATTTTGCGTGCTCTCTATCAGATTTCAATATTTAAACGAGTGTTTATTGTGGGTTTGTTTGTTTGTTTGTTTGTTTTGTTGGGTTTGTTTGTGCACTGCAAAATCGCTTAATCACAAAGTGAACGGAGAGAAGAAATCACAGAGACCAAGGAAATGATCTACAGGGGATTTAAAAAAAAAATAATAATAATAATGTACAAATAAAATTCAAGTACATCGAGTGGGAAGACTTGAAAAAACGAGGGAAACTCGCGGACGAGTGAAATGTGAAGGGAAAAATCACTTGGATCCATTTTTAAAGTTAAAAAAATAACATAAAAAAAAGAAATGTCTAAATAAAATAGTTTTTTTTTTTAAACAGAGGATGAATTACATATAATATACAGCATCCTGGAGTGGCAAGACTTTGCGAATAAAGAGAGAGAGGGAGAGAGAGAGAGAGAGAGAGAGAGAGAGATAGATAAAGAGAGAGAGAGAGAGAGAGTCAGAGATAGAGAGAGAGAGATAGAGAGAGAGAGAAAGAGAGAAGATCTGAGAGAACTCACTCTAGAGAGAGCCTCTCGCTCCTCTCGAGATCTCTCTCTCTCCGCTCTCTCTCTTCTCCCTCTCACCGCTCTCTCTCTCTCGCTCCAATCTCCGCTCTCTCCAGCTCTCTCTCCGCTCTCTCTCCTCTCCCCTACCCTCTTTATCATCTCTCTCCCTCCGCTCGCTCTCTCTCCCTCTCTCTCTCTCCTCCTCGCTCTCTCATTCTCTCGGCTCGCCTCTCTCTCTCCCCTGCGCCCTCTCTCGCCTGACCGCCCGTCTCTCTCGACTTCTCCTCGTCTCCTGCTCCCCTCTCCGTAGCTCTCTCTCGTCGCGCTATCTGCTCTCTCTCTCTCGACGTACTTCTCCTCATCTAGTTCGCCTCTCTTCTCAAGGCCTCGCGACTCCGCCCCTCCCGAGTCTCTACTCCTCTCGCTCGCTCTTCTCTCCCGTCCCCCTTCATCTCTCTCCCCTCTCTCTCTCGTCCCTTTTGCTCGCTCCCTCTCTCTTCCTCCCCTCTCCCTCCCCTCTCTCTCCCTTCTCTCTCCCCCTCCACCCACCCTCGCCCCTCCCCATCGCCTCCCCCCTCTCTCCGGAGAGTCTCTACCCCTCGCTCGACCATGCGATGAGCGCCTCGAAGCTCGAGGACTCCTCTCCCTCTTGAGACGTTTTAGAACCACGCATCCGAGGGCGGGGGTACCAGATTCGAGAGTAGAGACCTGCCCCCCTCTCCCGCTCTCTCCTCTTCTCGCTCTCCTCGCCCCCTCGCATCTTCTTCCCTCCAATCCCTCTAGAGGTCTCTCGCTCCTTATTGTTTTTATCGCGCCCGATCTCCTCCAGCGTGCCTCACCCGCTCTGCTCCTCCGCCGAGAGCACTTTGCCAGACTCGCCTTCCAGCTCCCCTATTCTCCGCGCCCCCCACCGTCGCCAGACTCCCGCCTAGAGAGAAAGAGAGAGAGAGAGAGAAAGACTCCGCCACTACCTCCAACATCCAGAGAAGGTTCGCTACTCGGCCCGTTAGGATTTGTTGTAGTGTATAAAACGGGTGCGGCTCTTTTTCTCCGTAGTGTATCGCAGCGTGTCGGGAGTTCATGGTGTCACTCACACACACACACACACACACACACACACACACACACACACACACACACACACACACACACACACACTTAGATCAGTCTTTCCTCTTTGGGCATTTTGAGGGCGTTGGGTGCCTCGACGCTGCGCGCGCCCGTCTGCTCCTCTGCGCTCGGACGGTACGTCCCTTCCGTCTGCCTTTTCTTCCGCACCACGCACAACAACAACACCAGGATGACGACCAGTATCACCACCAGTATCACCACTATCGGCACCACGATCTCCACGATTTTGGAGGCCTGGAGAAAAGGAAGCATGTTCATGTTTATGGCGTTATTGAAGCTTTTTCATGCGTTAACGTCGATTATATTCTCGAATCTGATCCGAGACGCTTTTTTTCCTCAATAAAGTGCATTTTTAGTGCATCTAAATCCAATATTACATCAAAATACAGATACAGTGCGTTCAAAAAGTCCCTCCGCAGTCCAGTCAGTCGTGATGAGATACTTATTTAATTAAACTCATTAGTATTTATTGATTTATTTATTTTTTTATTGTTAAATCTCACACCGTATAAAAGCAGAAAAGCTGCCGGAAATTTCCCACAAACTATATTTGTTTATTTATCGCCGGTTTAAGAATGACGTTCTCCACTTCCTGTTCTACACGCCACCCTTAATCTGCACGATATAGATCGCAGCAACATGATATACTGCTTTTCCTAACTACACAAAGGAGCACGCTGGTTCAATGGTTAGCACGTTCGCCTCACACCGCCAGGGTCCGGGTTCGATTCCCGTCTCGGCCATGTGTGTGTGGAGTTTGTGCATGTTCTCCCCGTGTCTCAGGGGGTTTTTTCTCCGTACCCTCTCCGGTTCTCCGGTTTCCTCCTCCCCCGGTCCAAAAAAACATGCACGGTAGGTTGATTGG
>JACRUU010000007.1:2247302-2252302 GCA_030449085.1 Kryptopterus vitreolus
TATGTGTTGTGTGTGTGGGTGTGTGGTGCGCGTGTGTGTGTGTGAGTGTGTGTGTGTGTGAGATTGTGTGTGTGAGAGTATGTGCGCTTGTGTGTGTGTTTGTGTGTGTGTGTGTGTGTGTGTGGTTGTGTGTGTGTTTCAGTGGGAGGATATAGTGGGACTCGGGAACAGAAGATACCGTGTGTGTTATCAGTGATTATAGGAAGTCGGTGTGGTGGCAGGAGGGCGATGTTTCACTGCACTTTGGTCACTGATTGGGGGGGTTTGTGTGTGTTGTGTGTGTGTGGTGTGTGTGTGTGTGTGTGTGTGTGTGTGTGTTGCGAGGTGTGGGGGGGGGCGGGGGGGGGGGGGGGGGTAGGTAAGTCAGTGTTAAAAAAACCAGGGCACTTTATATCTTCTACCACCAAAAACCAAACCTATATTTATTAATAGTAGCCTTCGTGACAGCGCCACCTAAAGGAGGTATTATATGCACAAAGGTTTATGGACACCTGATCATAAGATGTGTTTGAACATCTAATAAATAATAATAATAATAATAATAATAATAATAATAATAATAATAATAATAAAGCTCCAGTGTTGTTGTTTGATGTTCCACTGGATTTTAGTCAGCATGAAAACTGTGTTATTTGTTTGTTTGTTTTTTAAAAATAAATCTAATCTCGTGCACTCGGTTTCTTCACTCGCCATCCTGGCGTTTAGGTTCGAAATATAATATTTTATATAAATGTATAAAACAAGAAATGGGGTGGAATATGTGACGTTTATTATTATTATTATTATTATTGTTGTTTGTTTATTTGATTGGGTTTTCTTTAGTCTCATCTATTGGGAAGGCCCAAATTAGACCAGTAAGTTATGTAAACGCTGGTCAGAAGGTTGTGAGTTCAAATCCCTTCAGCACTGAGATGTAAAATGAGGTCGTTGTCTGGAGCGTCATGTTAAACAGGGGAATTATCATTCGGGGGAAGATCGCGAGATACAAATTGCTTTTAGGAAGTAAATAAACTGAAGTGAAAGCATGTCGTGCGCGAGGGTTTGGATTTATTCACAAAAATATAACAAATATCGATTAAAAGTTTCTTTCCTTTCATATTAATAGTTTACAAAACGGTAATCATAACAGGAGAACACGCAGCACCGCGATTATTCAGCGCTCATGACCACCTGTATTTATTTTTATTTTTATAAAATAAAAAAAATAGTAATAGAGAAGCACTATGGTGGTGTAGTGGTTAGCACGTTCGTCTCACACCGCCAGGATCCGGGTTCGATTCCCGTCTCGGCCATGTGTGTGTGGAGTTTGTGCATGTTCTCCCCGTGTTCTCAGGGGTTTTTTCTCCAGGTTCTCCGGTTTTCCGGTTTCCCCCCGGTCCAAAAACATGCACGGTAGGTTGATTGGCACCTTGGAAAATTGTCCCTAGTGTATGAGTGTGTGGTGTGTGTGTGTGTGTGTGTGTGTGTGTGTGTGTGTGTGTGTGTGTGTGATGGGTTGGCATTCCATCCAGGGTGTATCCTGCCTTAATGCCCATAGACACCTGAGATACGACACAGACTCCCCGTGACCCGAGGGAAGATCGGATAAAGCGCTAGAAGATGAATGAATGAATGAAGATAGTAATTATTTTTTGGTATTTTTATTTTATTTATTCATTTTTTTTTAGTAATTATTCAATTTTTGTACTATATTTTTTAGCAAATTAGATTAAACATCAAAGTATATTTTATTAAATTAACCACAAAACCACCGTTTATACAATAATGTATTAAAGTGAGTTTATTGAAAGTATTTGACATATTTAGGGTTTAAATGATAAGAATAGGATTTTAAGGCGGTCATTTTTCCGGAATGTGCTCCTGGAATGTGCGGATACGTCCGGATGAATCCGGAGTCTCGGTACGTTTGTTCGTTGTGGTGCAGGTTTACGACAGAGAGTCAAACTTTAACGCAGATTAGTAAGTGATTCAGGTTGACCTGAGATGACTCACCGTTCCGAAGGAGAAGCCGAAGCGAATCCGTCACCAGCATCTCCGGCGTGCACGGACCCAACCACTTTCCCGGTCTTTACGACCCTCACACACACACACACACACACACACACACACACTCGCGCCCGAGCTTCAGGACAGCACCGAGGAGCGCAGCATGCCCGGGAGTGTCACGGCGGCGTGTGCGTCCGTTATCTCGGCGTAACTGTAGGAGTCAAGCACACGCCTGGGTTAAAAATGTCCTGTTTACGCGATGATTCACGGCGATTCAGCTCCTCGCCGATCCCTGATAGTGCGGGATATCGCACGACAAGTACAGCGTGCTTTTCCCGAGGTTTAATGTTCGGACACAATGAGTCAAACTCAAAACAAAAACCTCGCACTCGCACGGTGACCTTGAGCGTGCAAACGTCGGCGAACGGGAAAATAACGTGTAATAATAAATGAATACATTAATACATTTTTTTCCGGTTCATGTTTAAATCATGTTTTTTTTCAGAATTTTAAATTCGTCATTTTAATAATTCATTACATTTTGTCATTTTTAATCGTGCAATAAATAAATACTTTCCATATTTCTAATACTCTATTAGTACACGTCTATTAATACACGTCATAAACACATATAAATATTCCTCTCAAAATCTCTCCCTTTAATAAAACGATTCATTATTTAATGTTTATTACAAATTGGAAATTGTTCATTTTATTGTACTTTTTAGTGGTTGTTGTAATTGCTAAATACGGGACGTGGCTCCTTTAAGAGTTATGTTCCCGGTTTTGGTTGCTTTCCATATAAATTGGTCATACATTTAGCTTCCATACGGTAATATACGCTAGTATACGGTAATATATGGTAATATACAATAATATACATTAATATATGGTAATATACAGAAAAATGCGGAAATATATAGTAATAAATGGTAATATACGGTAATATACAGTAATATAGGCTAATACAGGGTAATATACAGTAATATACGGCAATATGCAATAATATATGGTAATATACAGTAATATACAGTAATATAGGGTAATTTACAGAAATATACAGTAATATACAGTAATATATCATAATATACAGTAATATACTCAGGTAAGTAATATAAATGTAAATGTAAATGTAATAATCATAATATACTAATATAGGGTAATATACACTAATATAGGGTAATATACAGTAATATATGATAATATACACTAATACACTATAATGTACACTATATCGGGTAATATACAGAAATATAAGGTAATATACGTAATGGTAATATACAGGTAATATACAGAAATATATGGCAATATACTCTAATATAAGGTAATATACACTAATATAGGGTAATATTCTGTAATATTCAGTAATATAGGGTAATATTCGGTAATATACAGTAATATAGGATAATATTCAGCAATATAGGGTAATATTCGGTAATACACAGTAATATCGGGTAATATTCGGTAATATAGGGTAATATTTGGTCATATACACCAATATAGGGTAATATACAGAAATATAAGGTAATATTTGGTAATATACAGTAATATTCGGTAATGTACACTAATATAGGGTAATATACAGAAATATAAGGTAATATTTGGTAATATACAGTAATATTCGGTAATATACACTAATATAGGGTAATATACAGAAATATAAGGTAAATATTTGGTAATATACAGTAATATTCGGTAATGTACACTAATATAGGGTAATATACAGAAATATAAGGTAATATAATTGGTAATATACAGAATATTCGGTATATACACTAATATAGGGTAATATACAGAAATATAAGGTAATATACAGGTAATATTTGGTAATATACAGAAATAATATAATATTTGGTAATATACAGTAATATACAGGTAATATACAGAAATATAAGGTAATATTTGGTAATATACAGTAATATTCGGTAATGTACACTAATATAGGGTAATATACAGAAATATAAGGTATATTTGGTAATATACAGTAATATTCGTAATGTACACTAATATAGGGTAATATACAGAAATATAAGGAAATATTTGGTAATATACAGTAATATTCGGTAATGTACACTAATATAGGGTAATATACAGAAATATAAGGTAATATTTGGTAATATACAGTAATATTCGGTAATATACAGTAATATACACTAATATAGGGTAATATACAGAAATATAAGGAAATATTTTCGGTAATATACACTAATATAGTAATATTATAAGGTAATATTTGGTAATATACAGTAATATTCGTAATGTACACTAATATAGGGTAATATACAGAAATATAAGGAAATATTTGGTAATATACAGTAATATATGATAATATACACTAATATAGGGTAATATACAGAAATATACAGTAATATATGGTAATATACAGTAATATAAGGTAATATACACTAATATAGGGTAATATACAGAAATATAAGGAAATAATATTTGGTAATATACAGTAATATTCGGTAATGTACACTAATATAGGGTAATATACAGAAATATAAGGTAATATTTGGTAATATACAGTAATATTCGATAATGTACACTAATATAGGGTAATATACAGAAATATAAGGTAATATTTGGTAATATACAGTAATATTCGGTAATGTACACTAATATAGGGTAATATACAGAAATATAAGGTAAATATTTGGTAATATACAGTAATATTCGGTAATGTACACTAATATAGGGTAATATACAGTTAATATGTTAAGGTAATATTTGGTAATATACAGTAATATTTGGTAATATACAGAAATATAATGTAATATTTGGTAATATACAGTAATATTCGGTAATGTACACTAATATAGGGTAATATACAGAAATATAAGGTAATATTTGGTAATATACAGTAATATTCGGTAATGTACACTAATATAGGGTAATATACAGAAATATAAGGTAATATTTGGTAATATACAGTAATATTCGGTAATATACACTAACATAGGGTAATATTCGGTAATCTACAGTAATACAGTGAGGAGCTCATGAATGAATGT
>JACRUU010000007.1:2267302-2287302 GCA_030449085.1 Kryptopterus vitreolus
CAATCGGAGAGACTCGTCATTGTGACTGACAGCTCTTCATCTTCTCCCTCTCATATATATATATATATATAGATATATATATATATATATATATATATATATATATATATATAGGGTGTATCCTGCCTTAATACCCATAGACGCCTGAGATAGACACAGACTCCCCGTGACCCGAGGGAAAATCAGATAAAAAGCCCTAGAAGATGAATGAATGAATATAAGAGGGGAAGTCAAAAAGTAAAGGGATTTTTATATATTTAAAAAATGCATTACAAAATATACATATATATATATATATATATTCATTCATTCATTCATCTTCTAGCGCTTTATCTGATCTTCCCTCGGGTCACAGGGAGTCTGTGTCTATCTCAGGTGTCTATGGGCATTAAGGCAGGATACACCCTGGATGGAATGGAACCCATGCCACACACCATCACACACACACACACACACACACACACACACACACACACACACACACACACACACACACACACACACATTCATACACTAGGGACAATTTTTTTCCAAGGTGCCAATCAACCTACCGTGCATGTTTTTGGACCGGAGGGAGGAAACCGGAGAACCCGGAGAGAAAAACCCCCTGATACACGGGGAGAACATGCACAAACTCCACACACACATGGCCGAGACGGGAATCGAACCCGGACCCTGGCGGTGTGAGGCGAACGTGCTAACCACTAAACCACCGGACCCTGTATATATTATATATATATATATATATATATTATATATATAAATATATATATATATATAGGTTATATATATATATAACATTTGGCAGCCAGTCAACATTTTATCCTCAAAGTTGATGTGTTTGTTAGAAGCAGGGAAAATTGGCCTTGTTTATGGATATGATTGAGTTAGACAAGGGCCCAGTTGTGATGTCTAGACGGCAGGGTCAGATCATCTCCAAAAGTGCGGTTCTGCGGTCTGTAGTGGTCAGAACATATCTACGTGTGTCTCAGTGAAGGAACAGAGGTGAACCAGTGATAGGGTCCTGGGCAGGAGGATTTATTGATGCTCATGTAGGAAGCGCCAGGACTGTTTTGGTGGCAGCAAAATAGGGACCTGGTTGTCATAATATTCTGCTTGACTGATATATATATATATATATATATATATATATATATATATATATATATATATATATCCCTACAGAGATATTATGACGTCAGTACACTACAACACTATCATTCTGTTGTAATCATCCTATTATTATACACCGATCATAACGCGAATCCACCCGCTTTGATGTCGGAATGCATGCATAAACCGCTGCATCCACACACACACACACACACACACACACACACACGCACGCGCGCGCACAAACTCAGACGACCCGCATGCGCGCGCTGTGCGTGCGTGCGCGTGTGTGGGTGTGTGTGTGTGTGTGTGAGTCTTGCACAGCACAGTGTTAATATTCCAGACGCAGGCTTGTCCGAGTGCCGCAAATTCTGACCAACTTTCTAAAAATAGCCCTCTTTGACGTCACGCAGCCAATCACGGCTCAGCGTGGCGGGAAGGGCTCGCGCGCGCGCGCGTGCACGCGGCGTTCACTGAAGTACGGGGAGGAAAAAAGCCTTCTCCGTGAAAGTCATCTGCCATGGCGGATTACAAAATGTCTGCCTGCGGTGTGTGTGTGTGTGTGTGTGTGTGTGTGTGAGGTTTGATTTTTTATAAACTGTCATACATATGTGGGGGGGGGAATAAACACACGAATCATTCCGAGTAATCCATTGATTAATTGATTAGTTGAGTAATTAACGAGACTCGCGAAAGAGTGGGCGTGTGTGTGTGTGTGTGTGTGTGTGTGTGCGTGGAGGAAAGAAAGGCAGGGCGCCCTCGGCGGGCCAATCGGAACGCGTCCTAGCCCCGCTTGACGGACGTCCGACTCCGCCAATCGGCGGCGGGAGTTCGCTCCGACGTCACAACGCACCGGTCCAATCTTGTGCGTCCAGGGGGCGTGTCCTGCCGCCCCT
Source organism: Kryptopterus vitreolus (assembly GCA_030449085.1). Taxonomy (NCBI): domain Eukaryota; kingdom Metazoa; phylum Chordata; class Actinopteri; order Siluriformes; family Siluridae; genus Kryptopterus; species Kryptopterus vitreolus. Next base: position 2,269,312 of record JACRUU010000007.1, read on the forward strand.
TTTCTCCGGAGCTTGGCAGGAGTTCCCTCTGGCTGTGGGGCTGGAGGCTGGCGCGGTGCTTCATGGTGGTTTCGCGCTCGGTGGCGGATTATGAGCGGACGCACACGGGGCAGACTCGCGGGCTATTTTTAAAACGATCCCGGTGAGATAGCTCGAGGGGGGGAAGTTTTTGGACCGACGGGCGCTGACGTTTCTGACGGGATATTCTTGGAAAAGACAAACAAAAACAACAACAAAAACACAAGCGTCCACACACGGTGTGTGTTATATATATACACATATATAAATATATATATATGTGTGTTTTTGTAAGAAAGGGATCGTGGAAACGGCCTGGAGAGGAGGGAGCGAGGTGGAAGAGGCAGGAAAGAGGAAGAGGAAGACGGGATTGTGGTAAAGTGGCCTCGGCGGATTGGACTGTGCTCACTCGGAGATTGCAGCCCGATTATCTTTGCTAGCTGGCTAGCTAGCATAAGCGATTTGTGTGTGTGTGTGTGTGTGTGTGTGTGTGTGTGTGTGTGTGTTGGCTTGCTGCGCTCATTGACTCACAAAGCGTTTATAACTGCTTATAACCTCCCGGACTTCTCCTCACGGGGTTCGTGAGGTGGTTGTGCTTAGAAAGACACCGGAAACCAGGAATCCGCCCCGTATGTGGAGTGCATCAGCGGCGTGAGAAGAGAATTTCCAAGGGATTTCCTTCTCCTTTTTTATTTTTATTTTTATTTACCCCCCCCCCCCCCCCCCCCCCCCCCCCCCCCCCCCCCCCCCCCCCCCCCCCCCCCCCCCCCCCCCCCCCCCCCCCCCCCCCCCCCCCCCCCCCCCCCCCCCCCCCCCCCCCCCACCCCCCCCCCCCCCTTACCCCCCCCCCCCTCCTGACACACACACACACACCCGGCCTGCAGTCATGGGCAACGCGCCCACCGCCAAGAACAAGGGCAGCGAGATGGAGAGCGGTGAGTAAACCCCCGAGGAACCTGCTGTACATCTGCTCACCCCATGCACACTACACATACTTGCATACTTGTGTACTAAACAGTGCGTAAGAGCGCATATATATATATATATATATACACACACATTCATTCATGCTAGTCTATTAAATGCGGGTGATGGGTCACACTAAATCCACGCGCATGCGCACAGCTTGGTGAAATGGCTCTTGATATTGGACACTCGACACGTATGACGTGCATGCTTCTCTGCTAGATAGTATGTTAGGTCACACTATGCACGTTCATAACGCTTCGTTCATTTCAAAGTACATGGAATAGTTTCAGTACCATACTGATACTGTACTGTACTGATTATCTTCCTGGTGCACACTGTAGTGTAGTGGGATCACTGGAATATTAAGTGTGTTGGATCCTAGTACGTTCACACATGCATACTATATTCTAGACATGCATACTAGGGTACTAAGGGCTTAGAAAAAAAATATGCACACGCAGGCGTGTTTACTAAACAGTGTGTTGCGTCCCAGTGCACTTATTACATGCACGTGCATGCTATTTTATCGAATAGTATTTTAGATGCATGAAAATATGTAGGATCGTTTTGGTGAATATTGTTCGGTGTGCACACACTCCAATTGTAAAACGTGTAATATTACTATATCACACTATACAGTGTGTTAGATTGCAGTAGAACGGAAAGGTTTTAGCTATTAGTACTCTTCAGTTATACACATGCACACTACTGTACTAAATAGTGTGTTGGGTATTAGTACACTTCAGTTACACACATGCATACTACTGTACTAAATAGTGTGTTGGTATTAGTACACTTCAGTTACACACATGCATACTACTGTACTAAATAGTACTAAATAGTGTGTGGTATTAGTACACTTCAGTTACACACATACACATGCATACTACTGTACTAAATAGTGTGTTGGTATTAGTACACTTCAGTATTAGTACAAATAGTGTGTTGGTATTAGTACTTCAGTTACACACATGCATACTACTGTACTAAATAGTGTGTTGGTATTAGTACACTTCAGTTACACTTCACACTACTGTTAAATAGTGTGTTGGTATTAGTACACTTCAGTTACACACATGCATACTACTGTACTAAATAGTGTGTTGGTATTAGTACACTTCAGTACACTGCACACTCTGTACTAAATAGTTGTTGGTATTAGTACACACACACATGCATACTACTGTACTAAATAGTGTGTTGGGTATTAGTACACTTCAGTTACACACATGCATACTACTGTACTAAATAGTGTGTTGGGTATTAGTACACTTCAGTTATACACACATGCATACTACTGTACTAAATAGTGTGTTGGTATTAGTACACTTCAGTTATACACATGCATACTACTGTACTAAATAGTGTGTTGGTATTAGTACACTTCAGTTATACACATGCACACTACTGTACTAAATAGTGTGTTGGGTATTAGTACACTTCAGTTACACACATGCATACTACTGTACTAAATAGTGTGTTGGTATTAGTACACTTCAGTTACACACATGCATACTACTGTACTAAATAGTACTAGTAGTGTTGGGTATTAGTACACTTCAGTTATACACATGCATACTACTGTACTAAATAGTGTGTTGGGTATTAGTACACTTCAGTTACACACATGCATACTACTGTACTAAATAGTGTGTTGGGTATTAGTACACTTCAGTTACACACATGCATACTACTGTACTAAATAGTGTGTTGGGTATTAGTACACTTCAGTTACACACATGCATACTGTACTAAATAGTGTGTTGGTATTAGTACTACTGTACTAAATAGTGTGTTGGGTATTAGTACACTTCAGTTACACACATGCATACTACTGTACTAAATAGTGTGTTGGGTATTAGTACACTTCAGTTACACACATGCATACTACTGTACTAAATAGTGTGTTGGGTATTAGTACACTTAAGTTACACACATGCATACTACTGTACAATAGTTGTTTTATGCCTGGGATTACTGAGAGCTTCCAGAGCATACTGCAGACTTCTGTACTGAATAAGTCGGAGTACACTGGAATTTTGCACATGCACGCTATTGTTCTGTTACTTCCCATGTACACTAAAATTAGGAACCATCAAGCTAAACCGTGTTGGTTCATATTACACTCGGCATGCATACTAGGGTACTAAACAGTGTGTTGGCTTCTAGTACACTTACAGAACCTCTCCTGTATGTTTGATCATACTGCACTACTGTAGTGTATTGTTTTCAGAGTACTCGGTGTGCTCATGCATACTACATGAGCACACCGTACTAGTGTGCTCATGTACTAGTTCCCAAGTACACTTAATGTACACATGCATACTTCTGTACTAGTTCCCAAGTACACTCATAATGTAACACATGCATACTACTGCTACTAGTTCCCAAGTACACTTAATGTACACATGCATACTACTGTACTAGTTCCCAAGTACACTTAATGTAAACATGCATACTACTGTACTAGTTCCCAAGTGCACTTATTGTAAACATGCATACTACTGCACTAGTTCCCAAGTACACTTAATGTACACATGCATACTACTGTACTAGTTCCCAAGTACACTTAATGTAAACATGCATACTACTGTACTAGTTCCCAAGTGCACTTAATGTAAACATGCATACTACTGCACTAGTTCCCAAGTACTAGCACCAAGTGCACTTATGTATGTAACACATGCATACTACTGTACTAGTTCCCAAGTACACTCAGAATGTACACATGCATACTTCTGTACTAGTTCCCAAGTACACTTAATGAACACATGCATACTACTGCACTAGTTCCCAAGTACACTTAATGTACACATGCATACTACTGTACTAGTTCCCAAGTACACTTAATGTACAACATGCATACTACTGTACTAGTTCCCAAGTGCACTTAATTGTACAACATGCATACTACTGCACTAGTTCCCAAGTACACTTAATGTGCACATGCATACTACTGCACTAGTTCCCAAGTACACTTAATGTACACATGCATACTTCTGTACTAGTTCCCAAGTACACTTAATGTACACATGCATACTACTGTACTAGTTCCCAAGTACACTTAATGTACACATGCGTACTACTGCACTAGTTCCCAAGTACACTTAATGCACACATGCATACTACTGTACTAGTTCCCAAGTACACTCAGAATGTACACATGCATACTACTGTACTAGTTCCCAAGTACACTAGTACACATGCATACTACTGCACTAGTTCCCACTACACTTAATGTACACATGCATACTACTGTACACTAGTTCCCAAGTACACTTAATGTACACATGCATACTACTGTACACTAGTTCCCAAGTACACTTAATGTACACATGCATACTACTGTACTAGTTCCCAAGTACACTTAATGTACACATGCATACTACTGCACTAGTTCCCAAGTACACTTAATGTAACACATGCATACTACTGCACTAGTTCCCAAGTACACTTAATGTACACATGCGTACTACTGCACTAGTTCCCAAGTACACTTAATGTACAATGCACACTACTGTACTGCATACACTAGTGTACACATGCATACTTCTGTACTAGTTCCCAAGTGCACTAATGTAAACACTTACTGTATGTTCCCAAGTACACATGCATACTACTGCACTAGTTCCCAACTACACTTAATGTACACATGCATACTACTGTACTACACTTAATGTTCCCAAGTACACTTAATGTACACATGCATACTACTGCACTAGTTCCCAAGTACACTTAATGCACACATGCATACTACTGTACTAGTTCCCAAGTACACTTCAGAATGTACACATGCATACTAATGTACTAGTTCCCAAGTACACTTAATTAACACATGCATACTACTGCACTAGTTCCCAACTACACTTAATGTACACATGCATACTACTGCACTAGTTCCCAACTACACTTAATGTACACATGCATACTACTGCACTAGTTCCCAACTACACTTAATGTACACATGCATACTACTGCACTAGTTCCCAACTACACTTAATGTACACATGCATACTACTGCACTAGTTCCCAACTACACTTAATGTACACATGCATACTACTGCACTAGTTCCCAACTACACTTAATGTACACATGCATACTACTGCACTAGTTCCCAACTACACTTAATGTACACATGCATACTACTGCACTAGTTCCCAACTACACTTAATGTACACATGCATACTACTGTACTAGTTCCCAAGTACACTTAATGTACACATGCATACTTCTGTACTAGTTCCCAAGTACACTTAATGTACACATGCATACTACTGTACTAGTTCCCAAGTACACTTAATGTAAACATGCATACTACTGTACTAGTTCCCAAGTGCACTTAGTGTACACATGCATACTTCTGTACTAGTTCCCAAGTGCACTTAATGTAAACATGCATACTACTGTACTAGTTCCCAAGTGCACTTAGTGTACACATGCATACTTCTGTACTAGTTCCCAAGTGCACTTAATGTAAACATGCATACTACTGTACTAGTTCCCAAGTGCACTTAATGTGTACACATGCATACTTCTGTACTAGTTCCCAAGTACACTTAATGTACACATGCATACTACTGTACTAGTTCCCAAGTGCACTTAATGTACACATGCATACTTCTGTACTAGTTCCCAAGTACACTTAATGTACACATGCATACTACTGTACTAGTTCCCAAGTACACACATGCATAATGTACACATGCACTGTACTACTGTACTAGTTCCCAAGTACACTTAATGTACACATGCATACTACTGCACTAGTTCCCAACTACACTTAATGTACACATGCATACTACTGCACTAGTTCCCAAGTACACTTAATGTACACATGCATACTACTGTACTAGTTCCCAAGTGCACTTAATGTACACATGCATACTACTGTACTAGTTCCCAAGTACACTTAATGTACACATGCATACTACTGTACTAGTTCCCAAGTACACTTAATGTACACATGCATACTACTGTACTAGTTCCCAAGTACACTTAATGTACACATGCATACTACTGCTCTAGTTCCCAAGTACACTTAATGTACACATGCATACTACTGCACTAGTTCCCAAGTACACTTAATGTACACATGTATACTACTGTACTAGTTCCCAAGCACTACTGTACTTAATGAACACATGCATACTACTGCACTAAAATGTTTGTTAATTCCCAGGTACACTCAGAATGTACATATGCATACTACTGTGCTAAGTACTGTGTTATTTCCCAAGTATACACAAATGCTGATTGTGCAAAACACACAGGTTCTGTCCACCATTACCCAAACAGCGCGTCAAAACAAGGCAATGTTACAATCTACACAATGTGCCTAAACTTTCGCCTGCATCCCAGAATACACAATTGTGTGAAAACACGCCGGACCTGTCTGGACCGAATAACGTAGCGCAGCTGCACCTCGGTCGTAATGCGCGGAAATATTCAGACTCCACCCCAAACAATTACTAAACATACTTCATATTGTAGGACCAGAAATGCCAAATGTACACTCCTGTACTAAACACTTGGTGCTTGTTTAGTAAACAAGATGGGAATCCCGTATCGCTCGCTGATAAACGGCGGTCCCGCAGTACTAGACGAGCATCGCGTGTACTAATCTCACATAGTAAACACTCTGTGTAAGGTCAGGGTGTGTGTGTGGTTGGAGACGCGATTACACAAGCGTATCTCCCGCGCCATTCCGACCTCGTTTGGATTCCTCCGTATCGATGTTGTCTTTTTGTCCGTCGGCGTGACGGAAATCTGGCCGACGAGACGGATCGTAAATAAATCGGGCGAAGGAGAATGTCCTCCATGGCACGCCGGAGGGTCTGGAGCAAACATGTTTTTGTTTGTTTGTTTTCGTTTGGAATGCAGTGTGTAGGTCGGTGCTAAAATACTGTGATGTACTACACTAGACCTGGGATTATAAGCGCTGGATGTAGGGGGCGGGGCCATACGGGCCATCAGCCAGATCCGCCATGACCATACCAAGCATGCAGGACGGTAGAGAATGTAAGATCACGTCTCTGACACGTCTGTATAAATATAGTGAAGACCAGTGTTAAGGACCAGAAGAAAGCAGGTTCAAATCCCACAGGCTACAGATCAGGCAACGGACAATCGAGGGTTAAGGGATTGGTAGGATTTGAACCCGAGATCATCCGGTCCAGATCCCAGTGCCTTACTACATCCCAAGGGCCCCATCTCCGAAAGGGCCACCCAACACCACCATCTTTACATGTACAGTATTTGGCAGATTGAGGGTTAAAAGGGGGTTAAGGGCCTCGCTCAAGGGCCCACTAGTGGTAGCTTGGTTGTAGGATTTGAACCCGAGATCATCTGGTGCAGATCCCAGTGCCTTAACCACTAAAGCTACTGCATACAAGGGGCCCCATCTCTCAAGGGGCCACCACTTGTGGCCCTCTTTACATTTACAGTATTTGGCAGATGCGCTTATCCAGAGCGATTTGAGGGTTAAGGGCCTTGCTCAAGGGCCCCACTAGTAACAGCTTGGTGGTGGTGGTGGTGAGATTTGAACCCGTGATCTTCCGGTCCAGATCCCAGTGCCCTAACCACTAAAGCTACTGCATCCAAAGGGCCCCATCTCCCAAGGGGCCACTCACCACCACTACCACCCTTGTGGCCCTCTTGTGGCCCTCTTTACATGTACAGTATTTGGCAGACGCTCTTATCCAGAGCGACTCATCACAATTCGCTCATCCACCCCGAAACGTCGTTGTTGTTGTTTGTTTATTTATTTATTCATTTATTTGTTTATTTAAATCTACGTTTTAAATCTTCGTTCGGAATGTTATACGCGGTCGGGATTTTATTCGGGAACAGTGCGGAATTACAAACCAAAGTGCAAACCAATCCCAACTCGGAGCGCGTCGCCACTTCCGAACCGCGGAATCTCATCCGGGAATAACGTGCGGCAGGGAAAAGAAGCGGGAATCCTTTCCGTCTTCCAGTCACAGTGGACTTCCTGGGAAAGATTTCCCTGACCTCAAAGGTCGGTGTGTGTGTGTGTGTGTGTGTGTGTGTGTGTGTGTGTGTGTGTGTGTGTGTGTGTATGCTGGGAGTTGGAATGAAGAAAGCCTGAAATATAAACAGAAGCTTGTAGGGCCGAGATCTCAGGAGAGAGAGACGGAGGCTGGTGCGAGGTGTGTGTGTGTGTGTGTGTGTTGTGTGTGTGTGTGTGTGTGTGTGTGTTTCGTGGAGGTGTAGTCATATGATGCGGCGAGCGTGAATGTCTCCGGGCCCGAGTGTGACGCCGTCGAGTCTTTTGAACGCCATGTGACGCCCCAGACGAATAACAAGACCCACTTTGTGTATCTTCTCGCGCATGGCTTTAGGTGGTGATATCTTCTCGTCTTCTTCTCGTCTTCTTCTTCTCGTCTTCTTCTTCTCGTCTTCTCATCTTCTCGTCTTCTCATCTTCTCATCTTCTCGTCTTCTCATCTGCTCATCTTCTCGTCTTCTTGTCTTCTCGTCGTCTTCTCGTCTTCTTCTCGTCTTCTTCTCCTCGTCTTCTCGTCTTCTCGTCTTCGCATTCTTCTCGTCTTCTCGTCTTCTCGTCTTCTTCTCGTCTTCTTCTTCTTCTCGTCTTCTCATCTTCTTCTCACCGCCTTCTCGTCTTCTTCTCATCTTCTTGTCTTCTTCTCGTCGTCTTCTCATCTTCTTGTCATCTTCTCTTCTCATCGTCTTCTCGTCGTCTTCTTGTCTTCTTCTCGTCTTCTTCTCGTCTTCTTCTTCGTCTTCTCATCTTCTCTTCTCGTCTTCTCATCTTCTTCTCTTCTCATCGTCTTGTCTTCTCATCTTCTCTCTTCTCGTCTTCTCTCTGTCTTCTCTCGTCATCTTCTCATCTTCTCTTCTCGTCTTCTCGTCTTCTCGTCTTCGCATTCTCGTCTTCTCATCTTCTCGTCTTCTCATCTTCTTCTCGTCGTCTTCCTTCTTCTCATCGTCTTCTCGTCTTCTCATCTTCTCGTCTTCTCATCTTCTTCTCTCGTCTTCTTCTCTCGTCTTCTTCTCGTCTTCTCGTCTTCTTCTTCTCGTCTTCTTCTTGTCTTCTTCTTCTCTTCTTCTTCTCGTCTTCTTCTCGTCTTCTCGTCTTCTCATTTTCTTCTTGTTGTCTTCTCATCTTCGCATCTTCTCATCATCTTCTCGTCTTCTGCTCATCTTGTTTTTTTTGCAGATCTGGGAGATTTATCGTTATCCCTTAATTCGACGTTATCGTTCGTCAAACCAAAAGCGATGTTGCGCTCGGTTTGGCACAGCGAGCCTCCGTAGTTCTCCGCATTACACTTATAGCAAATAGGAAATGCCCCGCGGCGGCGTCTCTGACCAATCCGAAGCGCTCGTTTACGAGAGGGGGCGGGGTTTTACCTGTAACATTTATCTCAGGGAGCGTAACATCGACATTGCATTCTCCAATGTGAAATATTCACCGCTAAAAATTCCACATCGTCGGTACCGTTTGCGATGACATCGCTGATATTCGATACATCGCCCCGCCCCTTCCGATTCTCATTGGCGGAGAGATAATTCACTTGTGTTAGATCTTTTCCCCCATCCAAATTCCGAGTCCCGGCTGTGAAGTGGGACAGATCCGTGTGAAGCGAGTGTGCTGCTGGAACGTAGGTGTGACGAGGACATCGTTATGGCCGTGTGACTGAATGCCGTTTGAATACGGCTGATAGATTTGCACTGGTATTAATAACGTTGCGGGGATTTTCCCGCGCCCCGGATTGGTTGTGAGAGTGTGTTTCCGGAATTCCCGCCCATGGCGTTATCACCACCGTCTCTTCAGTCCCGTCCTGATCCCTCGAGACAGGCGCAGTCCCGCGATCACCGAGCGACCAGGGGTAACACTGATCCCAGACATCCTCCTGTTCCGGATGGCGAGTTCGGACACCTCCGGACGAAGGGGAACGCCATGTCGGCGCTGCACAGATTAGCGGGCAGGCTCGTGCACCGCCGTGGCGAGGTCGCTCAGTGCCGACAGGACCGCCCGGCCGCCTCGGGTTCGACCCAATGCCTCGGTTCGGACGGCGCGCTCCGGGGGGCGGAGCCCGAGCGCACGCCGAGGCCACTCGTGATTGGGTGGGATGGTGGGAAAAGGAAGCGTATAAGAGGTCTTTTTTTGTTTTTATTTGTATTGTTATTGTTACGCGTGCACGCGTGTGTGTGTGTGTGTGTGTGTGTGTGTGTGTGTGTGTGTGGTGTGTGTGGTGTGTGTGTGTGTGTGTGTGTGTGTGTGTGTGTGCCCGATCTAGCAGCTTTGCTGAAATAAATGCTGGTGTAAGCCACAGCATTCTAGAGAGGATTAGATGATTTTAATACACTTTGCCGTCGAAGCTCAGTGGACTAAAGTGGTTCTGCCAACACACACACACACACACACACACACACACACACACACACACACACACACACACACCACACACCACCAAAGCTCTTTTTATTCAGCGTCTCATGTTTGCCCCGTTGCCTGGTGTCGCCTGTTTCACGCAGGAGTTCCAGCGAGGCCGAGCGTCTGTCTCCCGTGGAGATCCGTCACTTGTCTTGCTTTCCGAATGCTCCATCCTTTTTTCCCCTCCATTCTTCCCTCCATCCATTTTTCTCGCCATCTATTCCTCCATCAGCACCTGTAGTGTAAAATCCGCACAACGCTCCGTTATTTCCGGCTGGATGGAGGTCAAAGTCTCCCCCCCCTCCCCCCCCCCCCCCACCCCACCCCAACCACCCCCCCCCCCCTCCCCCCCCCCCCCCCCCCCCCCCCCTCTTTTTTTATGGTTTGTGTACTTCCTCAAAAAATTCCGAAGTCCCCCCCCCTCCCTTATCCCCCCCTTATCCCCCCCCCCTTATCCTGCCCATCAGCCGGCCTGATCTGACAACGCTGTCGAGGCGGAGCAGCGTCTATAAATAAACCCGCAGGTTACACAGTCCACGTTCACTTGTGCAACAGAGCGCGTTTGTTTTGCGCCAGGGGGGCGAATTCCTTTTACGGTCTCGGTTTGGCCCCGCCCCCAAATCCGGATTAAAAAGCGCTCGCTTTTACGGTCATTTCCCAAACGTTGCTCTTCCGCACCTCGTCTACTTTCCCTTTGTTTTTTCTTTTGACGTAAAAAAAATAAATAATAAAAGTAAATAAATACAATGCGGTCCCCACATTCTCACCAACGCTAAACACAAAAAATATAACAGGGACGTGGGGTAGCCCAGTGGTTAAGGTGTTGGGCTCTGGACCGGAAGATCACAGGTTCAAATCCCCACCACCACCAAGCTGTTACTGGTGGGGCCCTTGAGCAAGGCCCTTAACTCTCAATTCCTCAGCTGTAAGTTGCTCTGCCAAATACTGTAGGTGTAAAGAGGGCCACAAGTGGCAGATTGGTGGTGGTGGTGGGTGGCCCCTTGGGAGATGGGGCCCTTGGGATGTAGTAGCTTTAGTCGTTAGGGCACTGGGATCTGTCCTGGAAGATCACTGGTTCTAACCCCATCACCACCAAGCTGTTACTGGTGGGGCCCTTGAGCAAGGCCCTTAACCCTCAATTGCTCCGTTGTAAGTCGCTCTGGATAAGAGCGTCTGATAAATACTGTACGTGTTAAGAGGGCCACAAGTGGCAGATTGGTGGTGGTGATGGGTGGCCCCTTGGGAGATGGGGCCCTTGGGATGTAGTAGCTCAGTGGTTCTGGGATCTGGACCGGATGATCTCAGGTTCAGATAGTCTCACTGGATATAGAGGTAGTAGCTCAGTGGTTATGGCATTTTCTCCCCCCTGGAACGGAAGATCACATGTTCATAAAACCTACCTCCTCCATGATACCACTAGTGGGCCCTTGAGCAAGGCCCTTAACCCTCAATCGCTCAGCCGTAAGTCGCTCTGGATGAGGGCGTGAATGTAAATGTATTCAAACGAAAGCACGAAACAGTTAACAGTGGTTACGGTGTTGATCCTCTGTCCCGGAAGATCACGGGTTCAAATCCCACCACAACCAAACTGCCACTAGTGTGTGGCCCTTGAGGGAGGCCCTTAACACTCAATTGCTTAGTTGTACGTCGCGGTGGATAAGGGCGTCTGCCGAATGGTGTAAATGTACTCCTCCATCTCTCTCCCTCTCTCTCCTCCATCTCTCTTTCTCCCTCTCTCTTTTCTCTCTCTCCATCTCTCTTCTCTCTCTCCTCCTCTATCTCTCTCTCTCTCTCTCTCTCTCTCTCTCTCTCTCTCTTTTCCTCCTCTCTCTCTCTCTCTCTCTCTCCTCCTCTATCTCTATCTCTCTCCTATCTCTCTCTCTTCTCTCTCTCTCTCCATCTCTCTCTCTCTCTCTCTCTCTCTCTCTCTCCTCTCTCTCTCTCTCTCCTCTCTCTCTCTCTCTCTCTCTCCTCCTCTATCTCTCTCCTGCTGCTTTTGCTGCTTTTCATTTTCTCCTCTTTTCTTCTCATTTTCTCTCTCCTCTATCTCTCTCTCTCCTCTCTCTCTCTCCCCCTCTATCTCTCCTCCTCTATCTCTCTCTCTCTCTCCTCCTCCTCTCCTCTATCTCTCTCCTCCTCTCTCTCTCTCCTATCTCTATCTTTCTCCTCCTCTCTCTCTATCTCTCCTCCTCCTCTATATCTCTCTCTCTTCCTCATCTCTCCTCTCTTTCAGTCTCCAGCCGTCTTTCATTGCACTTTTGCTGCTTTTCATTTTCTCCTCTTTTCTTCTCATTTTCTTTCTTCTTTTCTTCTTTTCTCTCTCCTCTCCTCTCTCTCTCTCTCTCTCTCTCTCTCTCCCTCTTCACCCTGCAAATGAGCTCTTCTTTAATTTTTTTCCCTTTTTCTTTTTTTCCCTCCCTTTTTGTGTGTGTGTTTGAGGATTTGTTCTGAACCTCAATAACTTGTGCAACACTGCGTTCGGTGAGACGAGTTTCAGCTCCAAGAAAACGACTTTGATATTTTAAGGTCGTATAAACTAAAAGAAAACGTTCAGGAAGATTTTACATGTTGATTTGAAACATTATTATATATTATTCACTATTAAATGGCAAAAACCTCTAAATCCAAATTCTGTCAACAGGAAAACAACAACAACAACAACAACACTGATGTTATTCTGAAGTACAAAACGAGCGCATATACAAACCATAAAATGTGATTTTATTTTGCGTTAATTGATGAATACGGTGGAATTTTATGGCTTTGCCTCCTTCTGATCTTTACATGAGAGTGTGTGTACACGTCTTCTGGTCAAATTTAAAATAGCGTTTTATTTTTATATTCTTGTATTTTATATTGTTGGTAAACAGCGCTGGGGGGCCGAATATTATTGATTTTATGACGGAGACTGCGGTCCGCATTTGGCCCCCGTGCCGGACTTTGGACATGCCTGTAGTCCACCGTGGCCTTTCCCTGTTTGACTAATACTCACTACTGACACCTGCTGGTATGGGACAGTTCTGATCCGTCCCGCAAGCACAAGTACGCACATACACGATGATGCAATCTGCCGATACCCATCGCAAGACGACCCGATGAATCGGTCGCCCGCCGCTCCAAACACATCCGAGCGAGTCTGAGCGCTAACGTCCGATCCAGGACCTGTGATTTACTGCTGCCAGTCAGAACCGCCCCTGTGGAAAATGACGCGACGCCTCCGGACCAATCAGTGCGGGGAATCCGGCGCTAATCCGCCCAATCGGATTTGACCCCTTTCGCTCGGCGTCCCGGCGAGGCTCGGTGGCCCGGGGCTGCGCCGATCGATCCGCCGGGTCGATGGAGAACTCGCGTGTGATCGCTCTCTTTCAAACGTTTTGATTATGCACGTCCTCGCTAATCCTCACCGCGTCGTCTCCTGGATGCAACCTTCGTTCGTTTTCCCGTCCCAACGGAAATCCGCGGTGATGTCCCGCCTCCCGCGCCCCTCGGGAACCGGCCGGATCGATGGAAGCGTCGTGTGTTAATGTATGTGAGGGACAGCGCTGGGCGAGAGCGGAATAAATATCGACACGCACAAAGCCGATTGATCTCGCCGTTCGGCCAGCGCTCGGACAGAGACGGAGATCCAGACCGGAGATCAGACATGTCGAGGCAGTAATCCCACGTTGGTAGACCAGGAAGACGAGCGCAGCGCTCATGTGTGACCGGAAGAGCTCCAGGAGGCACGGCGGGAAGAAGGAACAGTCTCGGGTCTCCGAGGCTGCGCCGGCTGTATCCGAGGATCCGGCTGCTCCCGGAGAAGGTGAGGCTTCCGGGAATCTTGCGAGAGTCCGGACAGGGAAAAGGCGGCTCATGGATCGGGATCTGGGAAGATCTGGGAAACCGCCATGATCTCCTGGAAGTCAAGATTAGTCTAGTTCTTAAACGTAATAACGTATCAGGCAGTTTTAGGGTCCTGTTTTGTTTATGCGCTATACTCTATACCATACACTATACTATACTCTAACTCTACTATACTATACTCTAACTCTACTACATACTCCAACTCTATACTATACTCTATGCTATACTCTATACTATACTCTAACACTATACTATACTCTAACTCTGTACTATATACTATACTCTACACTCTAACTCTATACTATACTATACTCTATTCTATACTCTAACTATATACTATACTCTAACACTATACTATACTCTATATTCTAACTCTATACTATAACTCTATACTCTAACTCTATACTATACTCTATACTATACTCTATTCTATACTCTAACTATATACTATACTCTAACACTATACTATACTCTATATTCTAACTCTATACTCTATACTCTATACTATACTCTACACTCTAACTCTATACTCTAACTCTATACTCTAACTCTATACTATACTCTATTCTACACTCTAACTCTATACTATACTATACTCTACACTCTAACTCTATACTCTAACTCTATACTCTATACTCTACTATACTCTAACTCTATCTACTATACTCTATACTCTAACACTATACTATACTCTATATTCTAACTCTATACTATACTCTATTCTCTACTCTAACTCTATACTATACTCTAACTCTATACTCTATACTATACTCTATACTCTAACTCTATACTATACTCTATACTCTAACTCTATACTATACTCTATACTCTAACTCTTTACTATACTCTATACTATACTTTATACTCTAACTCTATACTATACTCTATACTCTAACTCTATACTATACTCTATACTATACTATACTCTATACTATACTGTAACTCTAACTCTTTACTATACTCTATACTATACTCTATGCTCCTACAAGTTGCATACTTCCTGCGATCGCTGCAGAGATCCCCTTTTAAGCTGGAACGTCTTCAGGAAGAGGACGAAGAGCCCAATCCGACGAGTAACACGAGTGCAGACGTGAGATCATACGGCGATCGTCACGCAATGTTCGCCCACAGGGTTATACATTTTCAGGGATTGTGCTTGGCGTAGGCCTTCCTGGCCCCGCCTCCTCCTCCGCCTCCTGCTCCTCTAGTGAAGTCGCTCTCTTACTGTGTATGGAGATTTCTCAATCATTGTGATTATTTCCATTAACTATGTGTTTCAGTGTTTGTTTATGTTTATTTCATACGGTCTGTTTATAGTTGTATATTTTAGTGAAAATCCCTCCGAACGTCACTTATTCAACGGTACTGTTTATCTTGTTTTTTATTTTGTATTTGTGTTCAGGCAACTTTAAACAACAGTAAACAGTAAATCTGTATAGTTTAATAGTTTGAGTAAAATAAACCCACTGGCGTCTCCGACACGGGTAAAAATGTGTGGAATCCCGAGGACAGGATTTGATGACGATAGTGAAGGTTTTGCAGGTTGAAATGGAGTTTGACTCCACCGCTGCTGCTGCGTTGTGGAAATAAGATAAGCTTGGTATGTGTTTCTGAACGTCCCATTACACAGAGTTCCTGGGAATGGACAATCCCTTTCCCATTCCGGAACCGGATACTTTATCACATTTAAACTGATCAATTCCTGGGTGCAGTGTTCTCCATCCGTCCATCTGTCTGATCTTCCAGGACTTTGCATGTGTCCGATCTTCCAGGGCTTTGCGTGTGCGTCCGATCTTCCAGGGCTTTGCGTGCGTCCAATTTTCCAGGACTCTTCGATCTTCCAGGGCTTTGCGTGCGTCCGATCTTATAGGGCTTTGCGTGCGTCCAATTTTCCAGGACTCTGCGTGCGTCCGATCTTCCAGGGCTTCGCGTGCGTCCGATCTTATAGGGCTTTGCGTGCGTCCGATTTTATAGGGCTTTGCGTGTGTCCGATCTTATAGGGCTTTGCGTGCGTCCGATCTTATAGGGCTTTGCGTGTGTCCGATCTTATAGGGCTTTGCGTGTTCCGATCTTATAGGGCTTTGCGTGCGTCCACTTTCTGTACGTCTGATCTTCTTTCAGGACTTTCTGTACGTCTGATCTTCCAGGACTTTCTGTACGTCTGATCTTCCAGGACTTTCTGTACGTCTGATCTTCCAGGACTTTGCGTGCGTCCGATCTTCCAGGGCTTTGCGTGCGTCCGATCTTTAGGGCTTTGCGTGTGTTCAATCTTTCCAGGACTTTCTGTATGTCTGATCTTCCAGGACTTTCTGTACGTCTGATCTTCCAGGACTTTGCGTGCGTCCAATCATCCAGAACTTTGCACGTGTCCGATCTTCCAGGACTTTCTGTATGTCTGATCTTCCAGGACTTTCTGTACGTCTGATCTTCCAGGACTTTGCACGTGTCCGAATCTTCCAGGACTTTGCACGTGTCCGATCTACCAGGACTTTCTGTCCGTCCAATCCTCCAGGACCGACATACACCGACACTTGCCGAGCCGCTTGTTATTTATTTATTTATTTATATATTTTTGTGGCCGAGCTGTCACTATCCAAAGGCGCGTTGACAAACACCACACGTGGCCACGCTCTGTGTGAATAGCGTACGTGACGCTAATAGAAACACGGCGAGTGCGACGCCTCTGCGTCCGACTTGGGTTTGAAAGAGCGCAGCAGGTGTGCGGAGGTATTTTGGATTGGACGTGTAGCACGAACACGGACGTCTGCGCTAACAAAAGGCGCTGATAAAACCACAATACTCCTGCGCCACGCTGCAGTAACTCGTCCGAAACGCTAGGGGGCGGTGTTGCGTTTCTCCATGTTTGAGGTACGGAGGAATACGCGGGAATTACAGCGCAGCCTTAAAGCCTTACAGTACGTAGCCATCAGGTCACTTCCAAATATATACTTTTATCTGTATTGTGTACATTTTGGATGTTTGTTTGTTTGTTTGTTTGTTTATTTATTTATTGGTACCTTTTTCGGAGGAAACTGGAAGGGGATAAAAAGTGTTTGCGTTATTGGTGGCAGTTAATTGCAGTATTTGTAAAAGAATAAATAAATAAAAATATATATGCATTTCGGGCAGATCAGCGTTTATGTGCGTGGTGGTTGGTGCAAAAGTTTTGGCGCCCTGGCTGAGCTTTCCTGTGTTTTTTTTTTTTTCTTTCTTTCTTTCTTTCTTTTCCCCCCCCCCTCTTTTTTTTTTTCTTTTTTTTTTTTTTTTTTTTTTTTTTTCTTTTTTTTCTCTCTCCATGAACTTTAGTCTCTAGAGAGCTGCTCCTCTCGCTCCCTCCCTCGCTCCCTCCCTCGCTCCCTCCCTCCTGGCTTATCAGAATGGAGTAGAAATGTCAGAGCTCAGCCTTGTAAAAAAAAAAAAAAAAAAAAAGGAGTGTGTGTGTGTGTGTGTGTGTGTGTGTGTTGTGTGTGTGTGTGTGTGTGTGTGTGTGTTGTGTGAGAGATACAGTTTTAACAGTTGCGATGGCGGAAGAGGCGTATTCCAGAGTGCAACAAACTGCAGGGGGAAGTTGGGTCCGCGGTGTGCAAGCGGGAGATAACGTCTCAAACGCCGTTCGCTCTGAATACGCACTGTGTGTGTGTGTGTGTGTGGTGTGTGTGTGTGTGTGTGTGTGTGTGTGTGTGTGTGGGTGTGTGTGTGTGTGTGTGTGTGTGTGTTTGTGGTGTTTTCTGCGAAATCTCTGC
>JACRUU010000007.1:2294802-2309802 GCA_030449085.1 Kryptopterus vitreolus
AGAGAACTTAGTGTTTTTACAGTATATGTAGCGTATAGCAAGACTGCCCCCTTCTGGACTAAACCATGATATGCAGGAGTATAATTTGTGATATCTGTGTGCTACACTACTTTTTCTTCTCTTCTGATTGACATGCAGGACTTGCGGTTGATTGAGTTCCTCTCTCTCTCTCTCTCTCTCTCTCTCTCTCTGTCGTTCCCAGAACACCTCATCTCTGGACCAATTCGAGAGGCTGAAGACGCTGGGCACGGGCTCCTTCGGGCGAGTCATGCTGGTCAAGCACAAAGAAACAGGACAGCACTTCGCCATGAAGATCCTCGATAAACAAAAGGTGTGCGTGTGTGTGTGTGTGTGTGGGGGGGGGGGGTACGATGTCCTTCCAAGTCCCCGCTCCGTAATCCTACTGAACTGCTCTGGGATCAGCAGGAACTTCTCTGACCAGCGAAGAACGAAGTTGGCATAAAGTGTTTCAGCTGAACTGATGCGTGTGTGAAGATGTGCGTCATGCAGAGGGAAAATCTAGATGTTTGTTTGTTTGTTTGTTTCTTTGTTTATTAATTTTAGTCAAAGTCAATTGAAATAGCGTTACATGACCGAGCTTTTTTTTTTTTTTTTTTTTTTTTTTTTCCCCCCATACACACAGAATCGAAAGGCATAGATCGACTGTATAGCTGTGTGTGTGTGTGTGTGTGTGTGTGTGACCGTGTCTCCTGTGTGTTGTTTACAGGTGGTGAAGCTGAAACAGATAGAACACACGCTGAATGAGAAACGCATCTTGCAGGCCGTCTCCTTCCCGTTCCTCGTGCGCCTGGAGCACTCCTTTAAGGTATCACTTCTTATCTTTATTATTAGTGCCGTGTGCAAAAGCATCACTATTATAATCTCTCTCTCGTTCCCCTCAAATATTCACCGCGTAACTCGTCCCGCAGTTTTCCTCCGATCATACCTCATATCGTGTGGTGTGAGGTGCGCTGTTACTTTTATACACGGAATTCCGAACCCGGGGCCAAAAAGCGGGAATTTTTTCCCCATAGAAAATGAATGGGGTTGAATTTTCATGCCTCACGGTTCGGGCCTGTGAGCGTCCGACGTGCACATATGCACAAATCCACTCGTAGGGGGTCCGGAGTGGATCACCATCATATACCTCCCGAATCACACACACGTTTGGAATTCCGGGAAAGCCACGACATTCCAGCTCTATAGAGAATGAATGGGGAAATTTGACGCGCCGCTGTTCGGCCCCGTGTTCGCCCGACATGCACATGTGACATATCCACTCGTAGGTGAGATGGAGTAGGTTGTGACATAACCCCAGACCCACGTTTGGGAATTCTGGGAATTCTGTCGTCGTTCCAGCCCATAGAGATGAATGGGGGAAATATATATCTCATATCTCATATTTGGTTATTATTATTATTATTATTATTATATATTCTTTTTTTTCACCAACTTTGGCTGTGAAGTTCTCACACGAATCTCATTTAAGCGTCTCGTCTGAGCAGCTTTGATCTGAGGATGATTTAAATCTCATATTTTACCCATAAGGCCACTTAAGGTGTGTGTGTGTGTGTGTGTTTCCTCAGGACAACACTAACCTGTACATGGTGATGGAGTACGTTCCAGGAGGTGAGATGTTCTCTCACCTGAGGAGAATCGGCAGGTTCAGGTGAGTCTCTCGGCGCTGTTCTGGTTGTGTAATCGTTATAAAGCGCCGGGAACGTACTCGTGTCATGCTGTACATTTATAAAGGGTTTACGAGTGCAGGTACATTACATTGATTTCCTTTTTCCTTCCTAGTGAGCCTCACGCTCGTTTCTACGCCGCTCAGATCGTCCTGACCTTCGAATACCTGCACTCGCTCGACCTCATTTACCGAGATCTCAAACCTGAGAACCTGCTCATCGACCAGCAGGGCTATATACAGGTACACACACACACACACACACACACAACATCAAACACACCAAATTATATTTTACATATATTCATTTATTTATTTACAGAAAAATCAAACCACTAGACTCAATATTATTCTGTGTGTTTTATTTTATTATTTTATATATTTATTTATTTATTCCATTTTATTTGATTTATTTTTATTTGATTGTATTTTTTTTTTATATATAATTTTTCTATGTTAGAAATTCATTAATTATGACTGTCTTTTTTTTTTTTTTTTTTTTAAGTATTTAATCATGAATAATCGCCGAATTGCCACTCGTGATTAATCGCATATTTTTCTGTTCTCAATGTAACATATACGAATGTTTTTAATACTCACACTAATAGTGACATACGGTATAAATATGTTCACTCTAAAACCTCTCACTTATTAATACAATTATGAATTATTTCATATTTATTTTACTCTGGAAACTTTTAATAGTAATTTCTTGTTAATGACAATGTTATTTTGTTTAGTGTTGGTTTGAAGTGTAAAATATGGGACGTGGCTCCTTTAAGAATTGTGTTCCGGTTGCTTTTCCATATAAACTGGTGATACGGTGTTTAGGTTATACGGAAGCGCTTTATCGCGTTCAGTAAAAATGCGCTTTATTGCAGTAATACGGATTTGGGAATGCGATGCGCTTGCGTAAGGTTCCATACGGTAATATACGCTAATATAGTGAGGAGATCGTACCTGTTGTGAATGCGCAGCTAGGGGGCGTCATTGGGGGGGAAATTTAGGAAGTGTGAGTGGATGCACTGAACCTTTATTTATTTATTTGTTTGTTTGTTGTTTGGGTTTCGTTCGTTCGCACAACACGACGCAGAGTGAAGGAGCAGATCACTCACATAATAATGTATACTGCGTTATAACGCGTTAATAACATTAGCACCGTTAATGTGTGTGTGTGTGTGAATTTGCATTAGCATGTTATTAATGCATTCACTTTGCACCACTGAATTTTACACGAGTAATACACTTGTGTATTTATACAATTAGTAGTTTGAACAATGAGATAAGTCAGTCTCGTAATGCTACATCGTAATGCGGATATGAGGCGTCGTACCGGTTGTTAAATCTGACCCGATATAATGAGTTTTGCGTTATTCCTCTTATCAGGTGACGGATTTTGGCTTCGCCAAGCGTGTGAAGGGCCGGACCTGGACGCTATGTGGGACTCCCGAGTACCTGGCTCCCGAAATCATCCTCAGTAAAGTAGGTTCTCTCGCCCACACGCGCTGAACATTCCATCCGAATCCGAGCTCACGTCTTTCTCTCACTCTTTCAGGGCTACAACAGAGCGGTGGACTGGTGGGCTCTGGGCGTGCTGATTTACGAGATGGCCGCCGGATACCCCCCGTTCTTCGCCGACCAGCCCATTCAAATCTACGAGAAGATCGTCTCAGGCAAGGTGAGTGACGGATCCGCCTCTTCCTGCTTCCCCCGGTCCCGCCCCTTAAGTCCTTTTAAAGCGTTTACCGCCTTTTATGGTGTTTTGGGGGCGTGGCATTCTACGGGACACGCCCCCTCGTCCCTCACGGCGGCGGTTCTTCTTCTCTCCAGGTCCGCTTCCCTTCTCACTTCAGCTCGGACCTGAAGGACCTGCTGAGGAACCTGCTCCAGGTGGACCTGACCAAGCGCTTCGGCAACCTCAAGAACGGCGTCAACGACATCAAGAGCCACAAGTGGTTCGCCACCACCGACTGGATCGCCATCTATCAGCGGAAGGTCAGTCTAGTGCTTTAGTGCTGCAACCTATAGGGCACTCCATCTAGGGCACATCCTCTGCTGGAAGGAAACACTGCTGCATCTGTTAGAGTAGCAGATACTGGGGCATGTGGAGGCATCGTATTGCTCCCCAGTAGAAGGAAACCCTAGAGGGCATTCCACCATGTTTTATCCCTTTGAATAAGGCACCTCGTCATATTTCCTACTCGACAAGAGCAGAAAATACAGAAGGCGCACCCTATAAGGCATTTGATGACATTTCCTCTAGTGCTTGTGCGTCCTGTGAGTGCATTTAATCCACATGTAAAGCCACAGCCTATAGGGCACGTCATCACCAATTGATGTGTAGCCAATCGTATTTCATCACTATTTTGAGAGGCATTCTATTTTTATCGGAACATGTGGGGAGGCTTTATCACAGGCTTTCCACTACAGGCACCCTAATGGGCATGTCATCAAATTTTTTTCCTGGAGGGCACACTAGGGGCCAGCGCTTTTACGGGGCATGTGGATCGCGTTAAAGGACACTTCATCACACGCTCCCCTGTTAAGGCACCCAATAAGACGTTTAATCATGTTTGTCTTTTTTGAAGGGCCATTGGGGCATACATCCTGTGAGGCACTTTGAGTTGTTGATATCATGGCCATTTTCCATCATTTTTTTTGGGGGGGGGGGACATAGACTTTACCAGAATACTGACATTGTGTGTGTGTGTGTGTGTGTGTGTGTGTGTGGTGTGGTCAGGTCGAAGCCCCCTTCATCCCGAAGTGCAAAGGTCCGGGCGACACCAGCAACTTCGACGACTACGAGGAGGAGGAAATCCGGGTGTCGATCACGGAGAAATGCGGAAAGGAGTTTGCGGAGTTCTAGAGTCACCGCGGAGAGGCGGAGCGAGGGAGGGAGGGAGGGAGCGAGGGAGGGAACGATGGAGCGATACAGACTGGGGGACGGCGTGAGAGAGGGGAATAAGTGTGAGTGCATTCAGTAAACACTAAGAACAACAACAAAAGTAGAGGCGCCCCGCCCCCTCCCACCTTCTGTGTATACACACACACACACACACACACACACATATATATTTGAGAGAGAGGGAGGGGGTGTAACAATAAAACAAACAAAGTCCCAAGAAAGCCAGCAGTGTTGCCTTCCGAGATCCTTTATTATTATTTTCTTAATTAATATATTTATCGTGGTTTTCTTTTTGTTTGTTTGTTTGTTTGTTTGTTTTTAAATCTTGTAGCGAGGGTCAGCTCATCATTTCTGCATTTCTCTCACAAGGACACACACACACACACACACACACACACACACACACACAGCTGTATCTCTGGTACTGCGTCCAACATTGCCCCTCTCTCTCTCTCTCTCTCTCTCTCTCTCTCCCTCTCTCTCACACACACACACACACACACACACACCACACACAGAGCTGTATCTCTCTGGTACTGCGTCCAACATTGCCCCTCTCTCTCCTCCTCTCTCTCACACACACACACACACACACACACACACACACACACACACACACACACACACACACAGAGCTGTATCTCTGGTACTCTGCGTCCAACATTGCCCCTCTCTCTCTCTCTCTCTCTCCTCTCCTCTCTCTCTCACCACACACACACACACACACACACACACACACACACAGAGCTGTATCTCTGGTACTGCGTCCAACATTGCCCCTCTCTCTCTCTCTCTCTCTCTCTCTCCTCCCTCTCTCTCTCACACACACACACACACACACACACAACACACACAACACACACACACAAACACACACACACACACACCACAACACACACAACATTATCTGTTGTCTTGTCTCATTATGAATTTTTTACATTGTTTGTGTTTTTGTTTGTTTTGTTTTGCCCCCCCCCCCCCCCCCCCTCCCCCATACCGGATCTGTCCAATCAGCACACGTACAGAGGAGGGGAGCCAATACTTTTGCCCCCTTATAAATGTGGGAATCATCACAGAGTTCCTCGTTTAGGAAGCGGCTCCTTCTTCCGCTTCGTCTCTCCTTCACGTCCAAACGAGGGTTTTGTTTTTCTTTCTTGGGTCCGTGAGCAGTTATAAGTGATAATAACTCCCGGGTACTTGAGAAGGACGTCGCAGGTTATAACCGCTCGGATGAATTCCTTTTTAACGGGGGAAAAAAAAAGGGAGAGAAAGGTGTGAAAACAGACCGTATGTTAAAAACGAAAAGGCGGCTAGACGACGTCGCGCGGAGACCGAGTAACAGAACAGACCGCACTCGTTCGCTTCCGTCAGACGGCACACAGACGGCCCACAGACGGCAGGGGTTAGAAGCCTTGTCAATGGATTTGTTTGCCCCCCCCCCCCCCCCCCCCCCCCCCACCCCCCCCCATTAATTTCTATTTTTGTTAGAGTAAGATTCAGCTCGTGTGCTCCCCCTACTGGAGGGTTGGAGAAAGTGCGTTTGTGATTTTTTTTTTTTTTTTTTTCTTTTTTTTCCTTTCTTTCTTTCTTCTCCCTCCCCCTCTTTCGTGAAAAGATCGTTCTGGGAATTCCAGGTGTTTTTCCTGCAGAAGTGATGAGGAGATGATGCTGGTGGTGGTGGTGGGTGTTTTTTTTTTTTTTTTTTTTTTTTGTTTGAAATCCCACGGCAACCAAAGATCTCCGCGTGTATAATCTCAGACGCACTCGCACTCGCGACAGAGAAGGATCGAAGAATTCCCCTGAATACGGGAAAAATCTAAAAAAGAGTTCAGGATCACGTGCCGCTCCGTATCCTCCTCCTCCTCCTCCTCCATCATCCTCCACTCCTTCACTTATAGCAATCAGCTTCTCACACATGGAGTTCCTTACTACATACTACACACTAATTATTATTTTTTCCCCTCAAAATCACAGCCAGGAAAAGAAACACACACACACACACAACCGCCATAGTCATGATCGATTTCTTTTCTTTTAATTTTTTTTTTCGTATATTTTTCCGGTGTATTTTCAATAACGAGAAACTCTCGTCCTCCCGACGCTGGTGATGGTGTGGTCTAATCGTACCTCTCTTTTGTTTTTTTTTTGCGGTAAACACTACTGTATATTCTTCTGCCTTTAACAGTCTTAATTATTTTACTTTCTGGAGAACTTGATGGAGAGAAAAAATAATCCCTGTAAGACACATGGAGTATGTATAAAAGAATTAAAAAAAAAAAAAGACAGAAAAAAATTAATAAAAAAAAAAGTGCACAGAATAATATTTTGCAACATGTATCATTCCAATAAAGTTTTAATTGTTAAAATGACAAAAAGAAAATGTGCGTCGTGTTTATTATTTATTCATTATTTTAGCTACTGCCGTTTTATTCTTTTTTTTTAATCAATTGAATTAAAATAAATGTGTTTAATATTTATATTATTATTTTTGATTATGATGTAAATATTTATTTATTTGTTTATGGACAAAACCATTCCCTGGCTGCTCCACTCGTCCGGGAACACGTGAGGAAAGGAGATCGCTGGAGGTGTGATCCACAGGTGTCCGGATATTTTTGACCATACAGTGTGTTAAAACTATACACTATAATTGCAGCAAATACAGTCCCTGACAAAAGTCTTGTCGCTTGTGTACAAATTGACCTGAAGTGCCGCTGAAATATATTTCTAATCAAGATTTTTTTTTGACAAGAAATGTCTCATTTTAATCCCAACAGCTTTTGTAATAATGTTTCAGTGCAAAACGAAACTGTCAAAAAGTATTCTAATATTCACAGCTTGGTAAAGCCCATTGAGTCCATTTTTGCAAAGACATAAGTGTTGTCGCCTTGTCATATGAGCTTCACCGGTGACTAATAATGGATCAATGAGGTCTCAGGTGTGTATAAAAAGAACCCCAGTACACTAGACCTTCACCTCAACTGCAACTAGACCTCTGCAAACATGCCTAAGATTCACCCTGAGACTAAAGTGTTGATTATCAAGAGGCTGAAGACCAGATCCACTGCTGATGTGGCAGACACCTTCAATGTGTCTCAGCGTCAAGTACAGAGGATAAAAAAAAGATTTGAAGAGACTGGAGACGTTTTTGACAAGCCCAGGTCAGGCAGACCCCGCAAGACAACTGCTCGAGAGGACCGTTTGTTGGCTCGAAAATCCAAGGCCAGCCCATTTTCCACTGCAGCAGAGCTCCACGAGACCTGGTCACCTGAAGTCCCCGTGTCAACCAGAACAGTTTGTCGGATTCTATCTCGAAATGGCCTCCATGGTCGAATCAGTGCCCAGAAGCCAGCACTAAACAAAAGACGATTGAAAAACCGTGTGGCATTTGCCAAGGCCCACAGCCTGCTAAAAGGATGGACGCTGGAAAAGTGGCAGAAGGTGGATTTTTCAGATGAATCTTCTGTTGAATTACACCACAGTCGCCGCAAATATTGCAGGAGACCTACTGGAGCCCGCATGGATCCGAGATTCACCCAGAAAACAGTGAAGTTTGGTGGCGGAAAAATCATGGTCTGGGGTTACATCCAGTATGGGGGTGTACGAGAGATCTGCAGGGTGGAAGGCAACATCAATAGTCTAAAATACCAAGAAATCTTAGCTACCTCTTATATTCCCAACCATAAAAGAGGCCAAATTCTGCAGCAGGATGGTGCTCCATCGCATACTTCCATCTCCACATCAAAGTTCCTCAGGGCGAAGAAGATCAAGATGCTCCAGGATTGGCCAGCCCAGTCACCAGACTTGAACATCATTGAGCATATGTGGGGTAGGATGAAAGAGGAAGCATGGAAGACTAAACCAAAAAATATTGATGAACTCTGGGAGGCTTGCAAGACTGCTTTCTTTGCTATTCCTGATGACTTCATCAATAAGTTGTATGAATCCTTGCCAAACCGCATGGATGCAGTCCTTCAAGCTCATGGAAGTCATACAAGATATTAAATTTGGATCTCACAGCACCACTACTTAATTTGCTGACATATTTTTGTATTTGCAGTAAATTTGTTCAATTTCTGTTTAGGCGACAAAACTTTTGTCTTGCCAAAATTTGACCTTTCTGTTTTGATTAAATGATAAATCTTTTTTCAGTGAAACTAATTTATTTCAGTGCATTAAACATCATTTGGGAGGGTTTTAGCTGTTCATACGAGCTATTTCTAACACCAATTGATTCATTAAAAGTCAATAATAGCAAGGTTAATAGCAGGTGTTTCTACAAAATAGATAAGCGACAAGACTTTTGTCAGGGACTGTACACTGATGGGTCACTGGGGTTCGGAAGGTTGGGGGTTCGAGTCCCGGTGTTGCCAAGCTGCCACTGTTGGGTCTTTTGAGCAAGGCCCTTACTCCTCTATGCTCCAGGGGGCGCTGTATCATGGCTGGCTGACTGTGCTCTGAAAGATAAGATATGAATGGTGTGCATAGAAGCACAGGGGCATTATCAGACATCAGCAGGGTTTTTTTTTTTTTGGGGGGGGGGGGGGGGTTTGATACGGGTTGCATTGCCCTCGGTTGTCTGAATGCCACTAATATAAATCACAATATAAATCGCCACACTGTTTTATTTAAAGAGGGGGGGGGGGGGGGGGGTGAATACTTATGCACGCCACACTGTGTTTTATTTAAAGAGGGGGGGGGGGTTTTATGCACGCCACAATTGTTTTATTTAGGGGGGGGGGGTGTGAATACTTATGCACGCCACACTTCACATTTGTATATGTTTTTAAAAAAAATCCCTTTCCTTCGACGTCACAGTGATACCACGTGATGCGGGGTACGAATACTTTTGCAACGAATGGTAAATAAATAAAATAGTTTGCGCAATAAAAAAAACGCGAGTGTTTACGGATCGAATAACAAGAATAAATAATAATGCATAAACAACAAACAAACAAACAAACAAACAAACAAAAACACGCACGCGACTCTGGGCCGATGGGCCGATCTGCGCATTTCCACCTTAAATGCGTGTGTGTGTGTGTGTGTGTGTGTGTGTGTGTGTGTGTGTGTGTGTGTGATGTGTGTGTGTGTGTGTGTATGTGATGTCTGTGTCCGTTCCACCTTAAGCGCACGATGCGATCTAACGCACGCAGAAGCCGGAGCGCTAATGTTTCCGCTCCTCTCCGACACGCACGCACGCACGCACGCGCATTTGCACGCGCATTGACACGCACATACACGCGCAGGCACGCTCTCGGTCTCTCGGTGCGTGCGTGCATGCGGTGTTTTTTTTCTCCCCCGCTCAGGATTAAGTAACCGAGTAGGAATTGATTTATTTTTGTTGATCAAATAAAATAAGAACAACTTTTGTTGTTGTTGTTGTTGTTGTTCCGGGTGGGAGATCATGTCGGAGCCGCGGTACCGCGAGTGGATCCTGGACACTATCGACTCGCTGCGGTCGAGGAAAGCGCGCCCGGACCTGGAGCGGATCTGCCGGATGGTCCGCAGGAGACACGGATCCGAGCCGGACCGGACGTGCATGGAGCTGGAGAGGCTGATCCGCGAGCACGCCGTGCTCAAAGTCAACTACAAGGGCTCGGTGTCGTACCGCAACGCGGCCAAAGTGCACCGGGGCAGGCGGAGGAGCAGCGAGCAGGCGGCCGCCAAGAAGTCTTCATCCAGTCCATCATCATCATCATCATCATCGTCGTCCTGCTCCCCGGGCAAAGCACGAGCTTCACCGGCGGAGCTGCAGTACAGCGACAGCGCGCGGGGTCCCGCCGACGACCAGATGGAGGACGTGGAAGTGAGTAAGAACGGAGGAGGGGAGGAAAGAAAGAAAGAAAGAAAGAAAGAAAGAGAAAAGAAGACGCACGCACGCACACACGCACGCACGCACGCACGCACTCGCGCACACGCTGCCGCAGACGGGGAGCGGCGGTGACTGTAACCTCGCTAACACCGTCCCCTCCCTCTTTCCCCTCCTCCCTCCCTCTTTCTTTCTTTCTTTCTTTCTTTCTTTTACATAACGGATAATTATTTACATTTTTATTATTTATTATTAAGTCTTTGTTTGTTTTTTTATTTGAATACCCCGAACAGTGAGGATGCGCGTGCGAGAGAGGGAGAACGCGTGCGTGCGTGCTTGCGCGTGAATGCGGACGGTGTGTGTGTGTGTGTGTGTGTGTGGTGGTGTGTGGAGTGGGGGGGGGGGGGTCGGTGGGGGTGAGACGCGCGAACTAGAAAGCGTCATTAATTTAAATACAAAACCAGAACACGTGACCGAGATGAATGAAGTCGCCGCTTTGAACGAAGGAGAAAGAAAGTGGGCGTGGTTTAGAGAGAGGGGGAAGACAAAAAAAAAGAACAGGAGTGTTTTTGTTGTTGTTGTTGTTTGTTTTTCACGTGCGTTTTTATTTTTCTTTCTTTTTCTCTCTTTCTCTTTTTCCTTCTTTTCTTCCCCTCGTGGCCACGTTCTGGCGCGCGCTCTCTTGCTTTCTGCGCGCGTGCGTGCGCGAGGCGCCTTGTGGGCGGGGCTTTCGCGCGCGCACACACACACACGCACACTGGAGAGCTCGGCGCGCCGAAGCGCGGGGCCGCGTCGCGCGCTTCCCGCCACCCGCCACACCCCCCCCCCTCGCTGCCTCTCCGGCCCCTGTGTTGCCAGATTGTAAAACTTTCTCCGTCTCACTATTTGTTTTTGTTTTTGTTTTGCTAGTTCGTTACACACAAAAAACAAACCCCAGGTGGTGTGAAACATAAATGCAAACACAGGTGTGTATTCAGTCCAGTAGAATCTTTATTTTAGGTCCTGTGTCACTTCTAAATCATTTTAAATACGGTGTGTTTTGCTTGTTTATGTAGTTTTGCCAACGACAACACATTATGACAAGATTCCCCCTTTTTTTAATCCATGATAATGGGAAATAATTGTGATTTGATCGTGTAATACGTCACCTTTAATCAGAGCAGTGTTTCCTCAGCGTTTCTTATAAAGCAAACAAATGTTTTTGTCTTTTAGAATGCTGTATGTAGCGTGTTTACGTCATGGTCTGTGGGAGGAAAACACTTTATCGGGTAATGTTTATATTCAGGACTCGTCTCTGTGTCTGTACATGTTATCTTATTTATTATTAATGAGTTTGCTTTGGCATTAGACCCATCAAAATGTAACCGTCCTCATATTTACATTTACATTTGTGGCATTTGGCAGACGCCCTTATCCAGAGCGACTTACAACTGAGAAAGTGAGGGTTAAGGGCCTTGCTCAAGGGCCCACTAGTGGCAGCTTGGTGGTGGTGGGGTTTGAACCTACGATCTTACGATCCGTAGGCCAACACCTTAACCACTCAGCCACCACCTCTCATATGAGAGGTGTGTGTGTTTGTTTGTTTGTTTTTGTTTGTTTGACTTGTAACGTTGCCTTCGAGTCAGAAATATCGTAATAACGACGTGAGCGTCATTATGGGCCTCGGGTCATTTCCTGGTTTCCGCCTGTTTTTCTCGAGGTCCGGATTGACCATGTTAATGTTCTCACACAACAAGGCAAAGAACATAAACATTAAAGACATTCGTCGCATTAGTGACATATTTTTGGGGTGGAATTTGGACAAATAACACAATTCCACGTTCACTTCACCTCAGAATTGTCTAATTGTTTTGGTCCGGTCCAGATTCTTTCCCTTTGATTTCCCCTCGATATTTGTCGTGTCTCAGTAAAAGCTGACGTTTTCTTATTCTCAGTGAAAAATGGATCGTTTGCGTTATTCGGGTTTTCTTGGCTTTTAAAAAAAAAAATAGATAAATTCACAAACAACAGTTCGGATGCACTTGAAGGTCTCGTGTGATTATTATTTCTCCTGGTTTCCACCTGTGATGTGTTCCAACCAGTTCTGTTTCCCATCAAATAGCAGGAGCCCATTATAGTAATGTTTATTATTTACAACACACGCACACATTTGTTTGATGTACATCGTCCCATAGCTTCCAGAATACCCAGTCATTGTGTATAACAGATTATAACCTGAGTAAGGATAAGTCGGGCTTAATGTTATGAAGCGACGCGGTTTATTCATTCATTCATCTTCTAGCGCTTTATCCGATCTTCCCTCGGGTCACGGGGAGTCTGTGTCTATCTCAGGCGTCAGGCGTCTATGGGTATTAATGGCAGGATACACCCTGGATGGAATGCCAACCACACACACACACACACACACACACACACACACACACACATTCATACACTAGGGACAATTTTCCAAGGTGCCAATCAACCTACCTTGCATGTTTTTGGACCGGGGGAGGAAACCGGAGAACCCGGAGAAAAACCCCCTGAGGCACGGGGAGAACATGCACAAACTCCACACACACATGGCCGAGACGGGAATCGAACCCGGACCCTGGCGGTGTGAGGCGAACGTGCTAACCACTAAACCACCCCCCCCCTTCCCGTGGAAGCTGTGGGGAAACACTGGTGACATGTTTTTGGGGTGGAATTAGAACAAATCCACGTTCACGTTGTGCGAGTGCTTTGAACTATTGTGGGGATTTGAGACGCTCAATCTGGCAACCCGACAAGCTACAGCTGGTTTACAAGAACGAGGACACGCACACACGCCCAGGGTTGCCAGATACGCCATGGTTGTGGTGTTGTTTTTTTTTCTCTTCGCACTGGTTTTGTAAAACATTGAGAATGTCATTAATCCCCGAAACACAACGCGAGTAATGTGTACATTATGTATTCAAAATCACATGCAAAACTTATCACATATCGTGTCTTCATGTTAGTACAAAACTGTCGAGTGTAGATGTGATGGGGGGAAATGCTCAATCTGGCAACCCACGGACACGTTGATCTGGGCAAAGTACGAAACCCGCGAAAATGTTCTCGTCACAGAGCAGCGCGAGGCCACGAGTGCGCGCGCACACAAACAATCACACGTGCACTTTCTTAAAAGTGATATTTTATACATTTTATCCTTGTTTTATTTCCTCCTCTTGTGCAAAAATATGTGCACCCCATCAATATGTAATTATCGGTCCTATTCCAATAATAAATAATAATAATACGTCATAATACACATTATTTATTAATGGACAAAGCGAATTGTTCGTCTTAGTCTTTGAATTATCATTTTTAATAATAATAATAATAATAATCATAATACATTTATTCATTCATTCATTCATCTTCTAGCGCTTTATCCGATCTTCCCTCGGGTCACGGGGAGTCTGTGTCTATCTCAGGCGTCTATGGGCATTAAGGCAGGATACACCCTGGATGGAATGCCAACCCATCACACACACACACACACACACACACACACACACACACACACACACACAATTCATACACTAGGGACAATTTTCCAAGGTGCCAATCAACCTACCGTGCATGTTTTTTTTTTGGACCGGGGGAGGAAACCGGAGAACCCGGAGAAAAACCCCCTGAGGCACGGGGAGAACATGCACAAACTCCACACACACATGGCCGAGACGGGACTCGAACCCGGACCCTGGCGGTGTGAGGCGAATGTACTAACCACTACGCCACCGTGCTCCCTAACATAATACATTTTATTTATAATTTTATAATGAAAAGAAATCCATTTTAGAATGTACAGAATTTTTTAGTGCATTTTTCTCATTGAAATATATATATATATATCTATATATATATATATATATATATATATATATATATATATATGTGTGTGTGTGTGTGTGTGTGTGGTGTGTGGTGTGTGTGTGTAAACATTGTGATGACGTCATGACGACAACCGTCGCTCAATCGACATTTATTTGTATAGCACCTCACAACAACCAAAGTGCTTTACAGCAATAAAAGGCAATTAAAATCAAATCTATGTACCAATACAATTTAATTTAAAATAACAAACAATTGAAAAAACAATTTAACATAAACGTGTCTTCAGTTTGTAATTTAATACGAGCCGCATGCAACGTTTACTTCCAATTTTTAATCAAACTGCAATTTTTGTTGTTATTCATCAAAATTTGTTATTAAAAGCATTTTTTTATTATAAAAAGTATTTCTGTAGATGTTTATGTTGTGTGTGTGTGTGTGTGTGTGTGTGTGTGTGTGTGAAACCGGACCAAAGACAGTGTAGTGTGCATTAATGTGCTTTTGTAGCTCTGTAGTGTTTGTGTTGTTGTGTGTGTGTGGTGTGTGTGTGTGTGTGTGTGGGATGCGGTTAAATGCGGCTGTTGAAAGCCATTAATTACATCCTGCTATGTGAGTAACACGACTCTCTTTCAGTATCCAATCACACAAACTCTGCAGCTGTGAGGCCGCTTTCGGGCCCTTAATCGTGGCCCTCGGATGTGATTTCGTGTGTGTGTTTTATTCCAGGACGAGTTTTCCACCACAGCGTGCATGGACAGCAGC
>JACRUU010000007.1:2314802-2319802 GCA_030449085.1 Kryptopterus vitreolus
AAAAATAATAATAATAATGCGCTATAAATAAAATTAATAAAAAAATAATGCGCTATAAATAAAATAATAAAAAATAATAAAATTATTTTAAAAAATAATGCGCTATAAATAAAATAATAAAAAATAATAATAATAATAAAAAAATAATAAAAAAAGCGCTATAAATAAAATTAATAAAATAAAAAATAATAAAAAAATAATGCGCTAATAAAATAAAAAATAATGCGCTATAAATAAAATAAAAATAATAATAAATAAAATCATAAAAAATAACAATGCGCTATAAAAAAATAATAATCTACGCGCTATAAATAAAAAAAAAATAATGCGATATAAATAAAATTATAAAAAATAATAATGCGCTATAAATAAAATTATTTAAAAAAATAATGCGCTATAAATAAAATTAAAAAAAATAATGCGCTATAAATAAAATCATAAAAAATAATAATGCGCTATAAATAAAATAATAAAATAATAATACGCTATAAATAAAATAATAAAAAATAATGCGCTATAAATAAAATAATAAAAAATAATAATGCGCTATAAATAAAATAAAAAAATAAAAAATAATGCGCTATAAATAAAATAATTAAATAATAATGCGCTATAAATAAAATTATTTTAAAAAATAATGCGCTAAAATAAAATAATAATAATAATGCGCTAAAATAAAATTATTTTAAAAAATAATGCTATAAAATAATAAATAATAATGCTATAAATAAAATAATAAAATAATAATACGCTATAATCGGCGCTTCCACGTTCAAATTCGCATCTTTATTTGGTTGTTTGGAAAATGATTGTAAAAAAGATTATTATTATGATATTATTGGAAGATTTCATCACACCTATTTATTATTGATTTTTTTTTCGTTGCATTTTCCAAATTGTTTCACGCTCGACCTTTTATGGGTGTTTGTGGGCGTGGCTAAATCCTCATCGTTCTGCGTTACCGATTGGTTCGCAGGAAATCGACGGAAAGTCTCTGCTCCTGATGCAGCGCAGCGACGTGCTGACGGGCCTGGCGATCCGACTCGGCCCCGCCCTCAAGATATACGAGCACCACATCAAGGTGCTGCAGAAGAGCCACTTCCAGGAGCACAGCGACGTTTTCTCTTAACCTCGCGCCGCCTCAAAGACACTCTCACTCACACACACACACACACACACACACACACACACACACATGATGGGCGTAGCTCCGCCCCTCAACCCGCCCATTCCGGATTTCTCTTCCCCACTCCCTCCCGTTTTTCCATTCACAGGATTAAAGAACATTTGGGAAATCCGTCTCTCTCCCGGACACGCCCGTTCCCGAGGGGGAGGGGCATCTCACCCGTCACCTGTATCGTTTGCTTGTTTTTTTTACCCCTATGATTTACATTATGATCTCAGTAATATATTTTTTGCTCACGATATTATATTGTTTTTTTTCCTCCCTCCGTTTTAACCTGTAAAGCAGGCAGAAATGCGAATATGTACATTTAGCAAATAAATTCCGATTTCTCAAATCTGTTTGCTTTCATTAACTTTCAAGAAGGAGGCACGGTGGATTAGTGGTTACATTCGTCTGACACCGCCAGGGTCCGGGTTCGATTCCCGTCTCGGCCATGTGTGTGTGTGAGTTTGTGTTTTCATGTTCTCTCCCGTGTCTCAGGGGGTTTTTCTAGGGGTTTTTCCTTTTCCGGGTTTTCTCCTCCACCGGTTCCCGGTTTCCTCCTCCCCGGTCCAAAAACACATGCACGGTAGGTTGATTGGCACCTTGGAAAATTGTCGTCCTAGTGTATGAATGTGTGTGTGTGTGTGTGTGTGTGTGTGTGTGTGTGTGTGTGTGTGTGTGTGTGTGTGATGGGTTGGCATTCCATCCAGGGTGTATCCTGCCTTAATGCCCATAGACGCCTGAGATAGACACAGACTCCCCGTGACCCGAGGGAAGATCGGATAAAGCGCTAGAAGATGAATGAATGAATGAATGAATGAATGAATGAATAATTCTGTTAATCAATGTTGCATTAATAATGAAAAGAACGCTAAAAATCTTGCAAATGGTCGGATTTAAAATACCGTCTGTGCCGGATATTTTTCAGTTTATCAAAGGTGACGCAAATTCATCATTTATTTATTTATTTATTTAGAAAAGTCAGGGAATTTGACATTACGTTTAGAGTGAAGGAAAAGTTATTGTTGTGCTGATGTTGAAAGAATAAGTTGATATTTATAAATGAAAACAACAACAAGCGTGAAAGAAAGTTAGCAATTTTTTTATTATTACACAAAAAAAAACGTTCTCTATGTAAATAAAACCTCCTGGTGTTGCAATATAATTCCCAAACACATCGACAATAGAAATTCCCCCCCAAAAAAAGAGTGACAAGTGACGTGACAATTTGCTCTGGGAAAAGTCGAATTGATTTTTAACTGTCACGTGTCACGTGATGCCATTGACTCCGCCCACCTAACAAAAATCGCTTCGAACATATGGCTTGTGACGTATCGAAACGTTCGTCTTAGCGAGCGCAATCACGTCTTGCGTGTTGCGAAGTTCACCAACGCAACAGGTGGCGATTTTTGCAAGAAATCTCTATTCAGTGTATTAAATGTCCCATGACGTTTATAGACTTCTTCAGATGTTCTCACTGGTCTTTTATTTGATTTTTTTCACTTTTCATTCTTGGTCGGTTATATACCTACAGATGTGTGTGTGTGTGTGTGTTGTGTGTGTTAAGGCTAGAGAATAAAGGGCAGAATGGGTGAGCGCAGGGTCGGGTATTCCTTAAACTCCTTCAGGTAGCTGCGGTGTTTTCCTCTCGCCCACACAGTCATCTGGACGAAACCGATGATGGTGAAGAAGGCGACTGGAACGCACTGAGTCATCATGGTGAAACCCACCCAGGAACCCGCCTACGGGGGAACGAACATTCACAACACGCACAGTTAGGATTTGTCTTACGGAATTTCATATATACGGTGTTCGTGACACCAGTGAAATATATTATGACATTTGAAATGCAGTGCACACGTAAACCGCAAATCTGTAACTAATTTAATATTCTTATAGAAGCTTCCAGAACGTGAGAAAGAGAAGTAAGTTTGGAAAAATCTTTTAAGTCGGCATTTTATGTATATTCTGAAGTTAGTGCTGCCCTCTGCTGGTCATTATAAATTAAGACAATATCTATCAGGTATATATATATATATATATATATATATATATATATATATATATATATATATATATATATATATATATAATATATATATATATATATATATATATTTATATATATATATATATATATATGACCAGCAGAGGGCAGCACTAACTTCCAAAGTTCCGTTTTGTAGATTCAGTGCTGTCATGTTGATGTGTGTGTGTGTGTGTGTGTGCGTGTGTGTTTAGAGCAGAGATGATCATGACCCTGTGTCAGTTATAAAACGTCACCGTGATCCGACCCAAACAATGTCTTTCCTTTTTCCACGTTTCTCTCCCTCTCACAAAACGTTTTACCTCATAGGTGTAATTTGGGCACGAAACCACTTTGAAGATTGGTGTGGTGTGGTGTGTGTGTGTGTGTTGTGTGGGGTGAGTGTGTGTGTGTGTGTGTGTGTGTGTGTGTGTGGTGTGTGTTATGTTCCCATTGTGAATTTGGGTCAGTCAGTTATAAAAGAATCACCGTGTGTGTGATAAGTGTCTTGTGGTGTTTGTCCCCCAAAACGTTTTACCTCATAGGTGTAATTTGGGCACGAAACCACTTTGAAGATTGGGGATGTGTGATAAGTGTGTGTGTGTGTGGTGTGTGTGTGTGTGTGTTACCTCATAGGTGTAATTTGGGCACGAAACCACTGTGAATTGGTGTGTGTGTGGTGTGTTGGTGTGTGTGTGTGTGTTACTCATAGGTGTAATTTGGGCACGAAACCACTTTGGAAGATTGTGATAAGTGTGTGTGTGTGTGTTGTGTGTGTGTGTGTGTGTGTGTGTGTGTGTGTGGTTACCTCTCTCGTTTCTTTCTCGGCGGGGGCCGTCTTTGGGGATAGTGGTAATTGTGTAATTTGGGCACGAAACCACTTTGAAGATTGTGTGATATAGTGTGTGTGTGTGTGGTGTGTGTGTGTGTGTGTGTGTGGTGTGTTACCTCATAGGTGTAATTTGGGCACGAAACCACTTTGAAGATGGGTGTGTGTGGTGTGTGTGTGTGTGGATGTGTGTGTGTAAGTGGTGTGTGTGTGTGCTGTGTGTGGTGTGTTATCTTGTGTAAGTGTGTGTGCATCAGGTGTAATTTTGGGCACGAAACCTTCGTTGTGATACGTGTTGTGTGTGTTGTGTGGGTGTGTTACTGGTGTAATTGTACGATTGTGTGTGTGGTGGGTGAAAGTGTGTGTGTGTGTGTGTGT
Source organism: Kryptopterus vitreolus (assembly GCA_030449085.1). Taxonomy (NCBI): domain Eukaryota; kingdom Metazoa; phylum Chordata; class Actinopteri; order Siluriformes; family Siluridae; genus Kryptopterus; species Kryptopterus vitreolus. Next base: position 2,319,204 of record JACRUU010000007.1, read on the forward strand.
GGTGTGTGTGTTATGTACTCATAGGTGTAATTTGGGCACGAAACCACTTTGAAGATTGGTGATAAGTGTGTGTGTGTGTGTGTGTGTGTGTGTGTGTGTGTGTGTGTACCTCATAGGTGTAATTTGGGCAACGAAACCACTTTGAAGATTGGTGATAAGTGTGTGTGTGTGTGTGTGTGTGTGTGTGTGTGTGTGTGTGTGTGTTGTGTGTGTACCTCATAGGTGTAATTTGGGCACGAAACCACTTTGAAGATTGGTGATAAGTGTGTGTGTGTGTGTGTGTGTGTGTGTGTGTGTACCTATAGGTAGTTTGGGCACGAAACCACTTTGAAGATTGGTGATAAGTGTGTGTGTGTGGTGTGTGTGTGTGTGTGTGTGTGTGTGTGTACCTCATAGGTGTAATTTGGGCACGAAACCACTTTGAAGATTGGTGATAAGTGTGTGTGTGTGTGTGTGTGGTGTTGGTGTGTGTGGGTGTGTGTGTGTGTGTGTGTGTTGTGTACCTCATAGGTGTGGGCACGAAACTGTTGTGGTACCTCATAGGTGTAATTTGGGAACGAAACCACTGAAGATTGGTGATAAGTGTGTGTGTTGTGTGT
>JACRUU010000007.1:2324802-2326712 GCA_030449085.1 Kryptopterus vitreolus
AAATTATATTAAAAAAGTTTGATTATTAACACGCATTATTAAAACGTTAACCTTTACAGCCCTACTTAAACTGTGTTGAATCTTCTGGATTATTTATCGTAAATAAATTCCCAGTGTACCATAAATAAATATTGATTTTTTTATGTTTTTAAAACTATAAATAATTCTGACAGATGTTCTAATTATATACATTTTATTCAAATCGTTTAATAATAGAATTAATTGATATTTATTTCACTCTGGAAATTTTTCTTTTAATATGAATTAATTTCTATGTCATTTTTTTTTTTAATATTATTTACTGATGTTATTGTTAAATATGGGACGTGGCTCCTTTAAGAATTTTCTTCCGGTTTTGGTTTGCTTTCCATATACATTTACAGCATTTGGCAAAGACGCCCTCATCCGGAACAATTGATGGTTAAGGGCCTTGCTCAAGGGCCCTCTAGTGGCAGCTTGGTGGTGTTGCGTTTTGAATCGGTAATTTTCCGGTCACACCTTAACCACCTTAACCACACTTTTATACACATATATCTTTTATATTCCATCCTGACATTATAAGCGTTAAACCGCGACTGGAATTATCTGGGAACGACACGGACTGAAGTTTCTTCATTCATTCGGCTTTTTTATTTGTCCAGAATGAAAAGTTCGTCCAGAGACGTCTTTTGTCGTTAATAACTGCGTTAATCAAACGACGGCGTTACGTTGAATTTGCGTTAATGCGTTTACAGCCCTACTTAAACTGTGTTGAAGCGTCTGGATTATTTATCGTAAATAAATACATTTTACTGTTCTCAGTGTACCATAAATAAATCCTTTTAGAGTGTTTTTAATACTATAAATAATTGTGACGTGTTATACATGTTATTCAACATCTCTCCATTTAATAATAGAATTAATTTATTTCACTTCATTTTTTTATTCTATGTAATTGTTTTCAGCGGTTGTTGTTATTGTTAAATATGGGACGTGGCTCCTTTAAGAATTTTGTTCCGGTTTTGGTTGCTTTCCATATACATTTACAGCATTTGTCAGACGCCCTTTATCCATAACAATTGAGCGTTAAGTGTACGTGTGAACAGTAACGATGTACATATGACTTGCGGAAGAGAAATCGGAGTTCGGATCGTGACTAATAATCCTGGGATGAGTTTTTTTTTTTTTTTTTTTTTTTTTTTACGATTCCAGCAGCAGAGCAAAGTTTGGGATTTACTTCCTACCTGGAGGTTTGAGATTGCGCAATACCACGTGGATCGAGAAACTTCCCAACTGGCAAAACTACAGGGATTAAAGAAAGGCGTCATTATGGGGTGGCGAACGAAAAGCCATTAGAAGCTGTTCATCTACGCAGAACAGCACCCACCAGAAAAATCCCAAGCGCCGTCTTTACTTGCTGTTCACCGTAATCTATAATTACACACACACACACACACACACACACACACACACACATACACATAAACAAACAAATAAATAAATAGAGAAATACCTTCATGTTATAACATGTTACTTACACGGTGGTGTGTAGAGCGGGTGGTTTATGTAGTAGGCCATCCAGGCGGCGAAACACCAATAATACGAACAATTCTGAAAGAGAATATATTTATAAGTTTACTCGTTGATTTATTCTATTTATTTTAACATATTTGTCTTGATTTATTTGATTTATATAATTATTTGCAGATGCTGTTATTATTTAGAGCAATCATTCGTGACGAATATTTGATATGTATTGATTGTATTTGGCCGTATCGCGACACTACAGTGATTGTTGAGGGGGCGGGGTTTGGATGGGGGCGGGGTTTTGGCGGGGGGCGTGTCCTGGAGGCATATAGTATATAGATTAACATGGTAGAGCTGCAACTTCCTGGAGACACGACAGGAAAAGTACGTTTGTGTTTATATAA
>JACRUU010000007.1:2327212-2334712 GCA_030449085.1 Kryptopterus vitreolus
GTGTGTGTGTGTGTGTTTCCTCGAGGGGTTGGCATAATCGTCATAGGTGTAATTACTTTGGGCAACGAAACCACTGTGAAGATTGTGTATAATGTGTGTGGGGTGTGTGTGTGTGGTGTTAAACCTCATGTGTAATTTGGGCACGAAACCACTTTTGAAGATTGGTGAATAGTGGTGTTGTGTGGTGGTGTGTGTGTGTGTGTGTGTGTGTTATCTTTCAAGATTGTGTGTATAGTGTGTGTGTGGTGTGTGTGTGGTGTGTGTGTGGTGTAATTTGGGCACGAAACCACTTGAAGATTGGTGATAAGTGTGTGTGTGGTGTGTGTGTGTGTGTGTGTTACCTCATAGTGTAATTGGGCACGAAACCACTTTGAAGATGGTGATAAGTGTGTGTGTGTGTGTGTGTGTGTGTGTGTGTGTACCTCATAGGTTACCTCATGGTTAATTGGGCACGAAACCACTTGTGAAGATGTGGTGATAAGTTGTGTGGTTGATGTGTGTGTGTGTTGTGTGTTGTTACCTCATAGGTGTAATTTGGGCCGAAACCACTTTGAAGATTGGTGATAAGTTGTGTGTGTGTGTGTGTGTGTTGGTGTGTGTGTGTGTGTTTACCTCATAGGTGTATATTTGGCACGCGAAACCACTTTGATAGTGTGATTGAGTGTGTTGTGGTGTGTGTGTGTGTGTGTGTGTGTGTGTGTGTTACCTCATAGGTGTAATTTGGGCACGAAACCACTTTGAAGATTGGTGATAAGGTTGTGTGTGTTGTGTGTGTGTGTGTGTGTGTTGTGTGTGTGTTTGTTTACCTCATAGGTGTAATTTGGGCACGAAACCACTTTGAAGATTGGTGATAAGTGTTGTTGTGTGTGTGTGTGTGTGTGTGTGTGTGTGTGTGTGTGTGTTACCTCATAGGTGTAATTTGGGCACGAAACCACTTTGAAGATTGGTGATAAGTGTGTGTGTGTGTTGTGTGGTGTGGTTGTGTGTGTGTTACCTCATAGGTGTAATTTGGGCACGAAACCACTTTGAAGATTGGTGATAAGTGTGTGTGTGTGTGGTGTGTGTGTGTGTGTGTGTGTGTTACCTCATAGGTGTTTTTGGGCACGAACCCCTTTGAATTTGTTATGAAGGTGTGTGTGTGTGGTTGGTGTGTGTGTGTTACCTCATAGGTGTAATTTGGGCACGAAACCACTTTGAAGAATACAGAAATTGTGATAAGTGTGGTGTGTGTGTGTGTGTGTGTGGTGTGTGTGTGTGTGTGTTCCTCATATGGTGTAATTTGGGCACGAAAACCACTGTGAAGATTGGTGAAGATTGTGTGTATGTGTTGTGTGTGTGTGTGTGTGTGTGTGTGTGTGTGTTACCTCATAGGTGTAATTTGGGCACGAAACCACTGTGAATTGTGATTGGGATACAGTGTGTGTGTGTGTGTGTGTGTGTGTGTGTGTGTGTGGTTTACCTCATAGGTGTAATTTGGGCACGAAACCACTGTGAAGATCCATGTTGAAGGGATCATTCTTGGTTGGATATGGAATCTTCTTCATCTTAGAACCTCGGAGGGAAAAAACACAGGCTCAGATTTACATGGGTTAAGTCAGTTGTGTAGAGGGAATCTGAATTTGGGCGTCTGATAACTCCTCTGATACACAGGAGGAATTCTCCTTGGTCGGCAGTGTCGGACCAAGTGTAGGACCAAGTGTCGGACCAAGTGTCGGACCAAGTGTAGGACCAAGTGTAGGACCAAGTGTGGACCAAGTGTCGGAGAAGTGTAGGACCAAGTGTCGGACCAAGTGTGGGACCAAGTGTCGGACCAAGTGTCGGACGAAGTGTAGGACCAAGTGTCGGACCAAGTGTGGGACCAAGTGTCGGACCAAGTGTCGGACGAAGTGTAGGACCAAGTGTCGGACCAAGTGTGGGACCAAGTGTCGGACCAAGTGTCGGACGAAGTGTAGGACCAAGTGTCGGACCAAGTGTGGGACCAAGTGTCGGACCAAGTGTCGGACGAAGTGTAGGACCAAGTGTCGGACCAAGTGTGGGACCAAGTGTCGGACCAAGTGTCGGACACAAGTGTAGGACCAAGTGTCGGACCAAGTGTGGGACCAAGTGTCGGACCAAGTGTAGGACCAAGTGTCGGACCAAGTGTCGGACCAAGTGTCGGACCAAGTGTGGGACCAAGTGTCGGACCAAGTGTAGGACCAAGTGTCGGACCAAGTGTGGGACCAAGTGTCGGACCAAGTGTCGGACGAAGTGTAGGACCAAGTGTCGGACCAAGTGTGGGACCAAGTGTCGGACCAAGTGTCGGACAAGTGTAGGACCAAGTGTCGGACCAAGTGTGGGACCAAGTGTCGGACCAAGTGTCGGACAAGTGTAGGACCAAGTGTCGGACCAAGTGTGGGACCAAGTGTCGGACCAAGTGTCGGACCAAGTGTAGGACCAAGTGTCGGACCAAGTGTCGGACCAAGTGTCGGACCAAGTGTCGGACCAAGTGTAGGACCAAGTATCGGACCAAGTGTAGGACCAAGTGTAGGACCAAGTGTCGGACCAAGTGTCGGACCAAGTGTCGGACCAAGTGTCGGACGAAGTGTAGGACCAAGTGTCGGACCAAGTGTGGGACCAAGTGTCGGACCAAGTGTCGGACGAAGTGTAGGACCAAGTGTCGGACCAAGTGTGGGACCAAGTGTCGGACCAAGTGTCGGACGAAGTGTAGGACCAAGTGTCGGACCAAGTGTGGGACCAAGTGTCGGACCAAGTGTCGGACGAAGTGTAGGACCAAGTGTCGGACCAAGTGTGGGACCAAGTGTCGGACCAAGTGTAGGACCAAGTGTCGGACCAAGTGTAGGACCAAGTCGGACCAAGTGTAGGACCAAGTGTAGGACCAAGTGTAGGACCAAGTGTAGGACCAAGTGTCGGACCAAGTGTAGGACCAAGTGTCGGACCAAGTGTAGGACCAAGTGTAGTGTCGGACCAAGTGTAGGACCAAGTGTAGGACCAAGTGTGGGACCAAGTGTAGGACCAAGTGTAGGACCAAGTGTCGGACCAAGTGTGGACCAAGTGTCGGACCAAGTGTAGGACCAAGTGTAGGACCAAGTGTCGGACCAAGTGTCGGACCAAGTGTAGGACCAAGTGTCGGACCAAGTGTCGGACCAAGTGTAGGACCAAGTGTAGGACCAAGTGTAGGACCAAGTGTAGGACCAAGTGTAGGACCAAGTGTAGGACCAAGTGTAGGACCAAGTGTAGGACCAAGTGTAGGACCAAGTGTAGGACCAAGTGTAGGACCAAGTGTCGGACCAAGTGTAGGACCAAGTGTAGGACCAAGTGTAGGACCAAGTGTAGGACCAAGTGTAGGACCAAGTGTAGGACCAAGTGTAGGACCAAGTGTAGGACCAAGTGTAGGACCAAGTGTAGGACCAAGTGTAGGACCAAGTGTAGGACCAAGTGTAGGACCAAGTGTAGGACCAAGTGTAGGACCAAGTGTCGGACCAAGTGTCGGACCAAGTGTGTCGGACCAAGTGTCAAGTGTAGGACCAAGTGTCGGACCAAGTGTGGGACCAAGTGTCGGACCAAGTGTCGGACAAGTGTAGGACCAAGTGTCGGACCAAGTGTGGGACCAAGTGTCGGACCAAGTGTCGGACCAAGTGTCGGACCAAGTGTAGAGTATCGGACCAAGTGTAGGACCAAGTGTAGGACCAAGTGTAGGACCAAGTGTAGGACCAAGTGTAGGACCAAGTGTCGGACGAAGTGTAGGACCAAGTGTCGGACCAAGTGTCGGACCAAGTGTCGGACCAAGTGTAGGACCAAGTCGAACAAGTTCGGACCAAGTGTCGGTCGGACCAAGTGTCGGACCAAGTGTCGGACCAAGTACACAAAGCATGCAGATGAGATGCACTCAGTAAAATATAACTCCATTAAAAATAACACAGCGTCGATTCTTCAACTTTCACTTCAATATTCACCTTCAAATGTACTTAAGTATCCAAAGTAATATGACTTATTCATGTTTATAATGCTCCTATTATCATTTAAGACTCTTTGCTTAATTGAATTACGGGGGGGGGGGGGGGGGGGGGACTCGAGTGTGACTCTTATCTGATATCTAATGACTCAAACTGATAATTATTTGACTATTAATTGTCCAAAATCTTTCATTCGACTCCATAAAGAAATAAAGGTGACGAGTTGGAGTTTCTTCCGTCGTTTATTCCTGTGTTGATGTTTGTGTTTGTTGTGGAACTGATGTGGATGATGAGAAGATCCCACCAAGCACCAGTACGATGCGTACGCCTTCTTTTTTCTTTACGACTAATAAGGAAAATAAAGTACAAAATTTGACTTGGGAGTTAAGGGCTGTTCATAATTTACCTGCGATTAATCACACATGTAATAAAATTAATCATTGTATAAACTTATTTATATTTTGGAATATTATATTGGAATAAAAGTTTGATTATTGGACGCATTATTAAAACGTTAACCTTTACAGCCCTACTTAAACTGTGTTAAAATTCTTCTGGATTATTTATCGTAAATAAATTCCCAGTGTACCATAAATAAATATTGATTTTTTTTTTTTTAAAACTATAAATAATTCTGACATATGTTCTAATTATATCCATTTTATTCAAATCGTTTAATAATAGAATTAATTGATATTTATTTCACTCTGGAAATTTTTCTTTTAATATGAATTAATTTCTATGTCATTTTTTTTTTACTATTATTTACTGATGTTATTGTTAAATATGGGACGTGGCTCCTTTAAGAATTTTGTTCCGGTTTTGGTTGCTTTCCATATACATTTACAGCATTTGGCAAGACGCCCTCATCCGGAACAATTGATGGTTAAGGGCCTTGCTCAAGGGCCCTCTAGTGGCAGCTTGGTGGTGTTGCGTTTTGAATCTGTAATTTTCCGGTCACACCTTAACCACCTTAACCACACTTTTATACACATATATATCTTTTATATTCCATCCTGACATTATAAGCGTTAAACCACGACTGGAATTATCTGGGAACGACACGGACTGAAGTTTCTTCATTCATTCGGCTTTTTTATTTGTCCAGAATGAAAAGTTCGTCCAGAGACGTCTTTTGTCGTTAATAACTGCGTTAATCACTTTTTACAAAAAAAAATCTTTTTCAAAAAAATCGAACGAAACGACGGCGTTACGTTGAATTTGCGTTAATGCGTTTACAGCCCTACTTAAACTGTGTTGAAGCGTCTGGATTATTTATCGTAAATAAATACATTTTCCTGTTCTCAGGTGTACCATAAATAAATCCTTTTTTGACTGTTTTTAATACTATAAATAATTGTGACGTGTTATACATGTTATTCAACATCTCTCCATTTAATAATAGAATTAATTTATTTCACTTCATTTTTTTATTCTATGTAATTGTTTTCAGCGGTTGTTGTTATTGTTAAATATGGGACGTGGCTCCTTTAAGAATTTTCTTCCGGTTTTGGTTGCTTTCCATATACATTTACAGCATTTGTCAGACGCCCTTTATCCATAACAATTGAGCGTTAAGTGTACGTGTGAACCGTGAACAGTAACGATGTACATATGACTTGCAGAAGAGAAATCGGAGTTCGGATCGTGACTAATAATCCTGGGATGAGTTTTTTTTTTTTTTTTTTTTTTTTTTACGATTCCAGCAGCAGAGCAAAGTTTGGGATTTACTTCCTACCTGGAGGTTTGAGATTGCGCAATACCACGTGGATCGAGAAACTTCCCAACTGGCAAAACTACAGGGATTAAAGAAAGGCGTCATTATGGGGTGGCGAACGAAAAGCCATTAGAAGCTGTTCATCTACGCAGAACAGCACCCACCAGAAAAATCCCAAGCGCCGTCTTTACTTGCTGTTCCACACCGTAATCTATAATTACACACACACACACACACACACACACACACACACACACACACACATACACATAAACAAACAAATAAATAAATAGAGAAATACCTTCATGTTATAACATGTTACTTACACGGTGGTGTGTAGAGCGGGTGGTTTATGTAGTAGGCCATCCAGGCGGCGAAACACCAATAATACGAACAATTCTGAAAGAGAATATATTTATAAGTTTACTCGTTGATTTATTCTATTTATTTTAACATATTTGTCTTGATTTATTTGATTTATATAATTATTTGCAGATGCTGTTATTATTTAGATCAATCATTCGTGACGAATATTTGATATGTATTGATTGTATTTGGCCGTATCGCGACACTACAGTGATCGTTGAGGGGGCGGGGTTTGGATGGGGGCGGGGTTTGGGGGCGGGGGGGGGCGTGTCCTGGAGGCATATAGTATATAGATTAACATGGTAGAGCTGCAACTTCCTGGAGACACGACAGGAAAAGTACGTTTGTGTTTATATAATCCTACTATAAAGACTAGATAAAGGAAATGAAGGAAATTGATGTTTGTCTGAGATAAACTGTACCGTATTGAATTGTATCGTATATATTTTCCGTTGAGCCGTCGTGAATTAAAGCACATTGGGTTGAGTCGAGTCGAAATCGCATCGTTCACTGCTTCATATGTGTCTTTAACCTAGAGCGGGGCGATTTGTCCAATCAACTGAATCTACGATTTGTTTAGACAATATTTGATTTGCGATTTATTTGTTATTTGTGCCGATGATTAGCCGGTGTTTTGTGGCTGCTGCTGTCATGTTAATAAAAATATTTAATGGCGATTAATCGCATGAGTTAACACGTGATTAATCGTTTTCAATGTAGCATAAATAAACACTTTTCATGTTTGTAATACTGTAACTGTAAAAGATGTTATAATTATATACATTTCTCTCCAAATCTCTCCCTTTAATAACATTATTTGATACTGATTTTACTCTTATTGAGTAATTAATTCTTAATTTCAATGTTACTTTGGTTTGAAGTGTAAAATATGGGACGTGGCTCCTTTAAGAATTGTGTTCCGGTTGCTTTTCCATATAAACTGGTGATACGGTGTTTAGGTTATACGGAAGCGCTTTATTGCGTTCAGTAAAAATGCGCTTTATTGCAGTAATACGGATTTGGGAATGCGATGCGCTTGCGTAAGGTTCCGTACGGTAATATACGCTAATATAGTGAGGAGATCGTACCTGTTGTGAATGCGCAGCTAGGGGGCGTCATTGGGGGGGAATTTAGGAAGTGTGAGTGGATGCACTGAACGTTTATTTATGAGATCGTGAATTTCAGTGGGGAAACGGAAACGCTGTTTTTTTTTTTTGGTCACCTTGAATATATTCCGTAGCGGCATGGTGCCGTGACAGAAGCGATGCACGAACATGGTTTCCAGGATCCTCTTGACGTAATGGAAGGAATGACACAGACACGCTATACTGAAGGAAGGACACAGAGACATGAAATGAAAGCCTTCTGCAGCACAATGTCGCGTTCATAAGCGCAGTTCATAGCTGGGAGGAATTTTCTGGCCTCTAAACACTCAAATCCATCAACACTAGAGCTTCAAAAGGT
>JACRUU010000007.1:2337212-2342212 GCA_030449085.1 Kryptopterus vitreolus
TACTCGCCTTCCACTTTGTTCTCCTGAACATACGACACGTCCATCTTTCCATCATATCAACATTTTAAAAGTCCCCACCCAAACCTCCTCCACTCGTCCCCACCGTTGTGTCTCCACCTTTGACCAACCCGTGTCTCAGGGGGTTTTTCTCCGGGTTCTCCGGTTTCCTCCCCCGGTCCAAAAACATGCACGGTAGGTTGATTGTCCCTAGTGTATGAATGTGTGTGTGTATGTGTGATGGGTTGGTATTCCATCCAGGGTGTATCCTGCCTTAATGCCCATAGACGCCTGAGATAGACACAGACTCCCCGTGACCCGAGGGAAGATCGGATAAAGCGGTAGAACGGATAGAATGAATGAATGAATGAACGAATGAATGAATGAATGAGCTCTGCGGTTAAAAAGTCGGGCTTCTGATCAGAAAGTCATGAGATCAAATCCCACCACCACCACTGTTGATCCAGGCCCTTCATTGTACACATGAGTGGCTCTAGAGCGTAAAGCTGTAAAGGCGTGCCTTATTTAAACGTAGGTTTTTCCAAGCGATCAGGGATTGCGCAGAATGAGTTAAATGTGAAGTGGTTTGAGCGATTAACATCTGGTGTGGAAAGTGGGTCAGGTCAGGGAGATTATGTGTACCGAGAAAGTGGAGACGATACCAGGAAGGTGAGTGAAAGCCGAACCGGGCAGAGCGTACAGTAAGCGCTGGGCTTGTAAGTGTCGGCATGCCCCAAAGGCCCCGGTAAAGGGTGGATGTGTTTTAGTGGTGCCATAAAACAACGTGTGTGTGTGTGGGGGGGGGGTTACTTACTGTCCCCCAGCTGATCTGGGCTCCGAGATCCCTGAAGTAGAAGGTAGCCGTGGTTCCTACAGGCAGCTGCTGAAGGACGTCTTCATCCTTCAAGGGTTTTCCCTCTGCCAGTTACAACAGCAGCGTTATTAAAAGTGGCACAGAACGCACTCAGCTCTTTATAAATCAGTGTGAAACGGGATCCACTCACTCGGGTCCAGGCACAGCGACTGCCTGGCAGGATACCAGCGCTGATCTGCGGGGGGGTGAGGGGGTGAGGGGGTGAGGGGGTGGAGGAGAGGGAACATCACTATTAAAGCATCACACTGCCAGCAGCTTAGCCGGCTCGATGACAACATTAAACACACACTCGCTTACTTGATTTGTGGAACATTGACTTTATATCCAAAATAGTAGCAGACGGTTCAACCTGGAGAAGGCGGGGCGGGGGGGGGGGGACAGTGGGGGGGGGGGGGGGGCGGGGGGAGATATACGAGACGGTTGTAGTTGCTCAGATGTTAATATAAATGTCAATGAAGAGAATATTTTTTACAACTTTACACCAAAAACACGGGTCTGTTTGGAAAAATGGGATTAGAACTTACAAATAAAATCAAATGTGAGAATTTAATGAATACATAAAAATTAGGATTCGGATCGGATTTTTTAGTATTTATTTATTTCGATTTTAATATTTATTGAAGAAAATGTAGAATAATTTGATGAACATTTTGTAAAAGGAAGAAAAATGTATAAATTAATATTTATTTAAATTATTGTTATTAATAATAGTAATAAACATTTTTTTAATTAGTTTTAATTAGTTATTATATAATGATAATAATTTAATATTTTTAATAATATTATAATAATTTAATAATAATAATAATTTATATAATATTTATTAATATACATGTGCGAGATATATATATATATATATATATATATATATATATATATATATATATATCTGATATATATATATATCTAAAGTCCCCTATTTAAATGATAAACTATATCCTAATAATAATAATAGTATTAGTATCATTAAATTTGGATTTTAATAATATAGTATTATATATCTATATATATATATCTATATATATATATATATATAATATATATATCATTAAAATCATAATAATAATAATAATAATTATTATTATTATTATTATATAATAATATATAATAATAATAATAAAAATAATTTATATATATATATATATATATATATATATATATCATTAAAATTGTGATTGTAATAATATATTATTGATTCTAATATTTCTTAATTAAAGTTATATGCAATTTACTATTAATTATTCTTAAGACATTATTTATTTATGAATAACTACAATTATATACTTTATTTGAACATGTATTTATTTATTTATTTTGTCGCCTTTCAGCCTTACTACACACTACATTATGTATATGTATATTATAAAAATGTATTATTATAAAAAGTTATGAATAACTACTAAAGTTATTTACTTCACTTGAACATGTGTTTATTGATTTGCTATTTTGCGTTTCGCGCTTACACACAGTACGTTATGTATAGCGTTACGTGCAGGAGGATGCGTCGCTACAGAACACGTGTTTCATGCAGCGTAAAGCATGAGGAGGATTTCTTTTGATTTTTTCTACCTTATCCAGGAGCAGCAGCTTCTCCTTCGTCTTGCCATCCAGAATCTCCACCTCGAAGTAAACTATTCGTTTGGCTTTTTTGGGTGTTTTAGGTCTGGGCTTTGAGTTAGCAGGTTGTTGCCGAAGCGTCGGATTTGACTCCTTTCGCCTCCAAAGCCAGGACATCCATAATCGCTCTTCTGTCAAACTCCGAGCTCCTCAAAAAGCTCTTTCAGCCTCCTTCGGTCAATGTGGAAGACGTTATGGAGCTTTTCTAACCTGTCTCCAACCCCTCTCTCTCTCTCTCTCTCTCTCTCTCTCTCTCCGACACTCCGGGGTGTGTTTGGGATAGCAATCACCCACAAAATGTTCTGGGGGGGTAAAAATGACACCGGTCTTGTAACACTTGGGGGAGGCTGCCGTGTAGCTCCTACTGCCCCCCCCCCCGGGGACCTGCTAAAAAACCCTCTGAACAAGAAACCCGAGAGCCCCGGGATGTGTTATCCACAACTCGCCTCACACCAGGCTAAATATATACCTTCCATTTCTCCATAGGCCAGCTGGGTGACCTTGCAGACCTCAGACCAGCCCAGCAGAAGATCTGATGTTGTCAAGACTATTCTGAAGCACAGGGCCCGGGGCCACCAGCGTCCAGAGAGAATGATCAGACACATACAGGAGCTTTTTCCTCTGGAAATGTAGTGTGGATTCTGTCATCCCAGATACGCTATTTATAGATTATCTGAGAAGGACTTGGCAGCGAAAAAGCGTTAAAATAAAACTTTCTACACAACGCAATGTGGCCCTCAAGATCTGCTCTACGTATCGTTCATATGTGGAATGTCACGCCTACTTCCAGAAACCTGTGGTGAACGTGTTATTTCACTCGATTTCCGTTCCTGAGGTTTCACTGCGACGCACAAGACATGAACCTGGCGTGGAAAAGACGCTTGTAAACCCTGCACACGGGGGTCGGGCTGAGCTTTACTGTTTGGCTGGTGTATATTTGGCAAGTTGCTCCTCATCAATTTCATTTCCATCAGCATGCCAAGCATTCACCGGGAATGTCGGGACACAGTGCTGCCCCCTGGAGGCCGACCAACCAAGGAGTCCGGAAGAAAACCAGCCCGTGTGATGCGGTTTTAAAGTTCGTTATATCATTACTATATATATATATATATATATATATATATATATATATATATATATATATATATATAATTATTATAATTTGTATTATTATTATTATTATATCATTTTATTATTATTTTTATTTCTTTTAATTTAATTAATTTATATTTATTTTTATTAAAGGGACATGGTGGCTTAGTGGTTAGCAAGTTCGCCTCACACCGCCAGGGTCCGGGTTCGATTCCCGTCTCGGCCATGTGTGTGTGGAGTTTGTGCATGTTCTCCCCGTGCCTCAGGGGGTTTTTTTTCTCCGGGTTCTCCGGGTTCTCCAGGTTTCCTCCCCCGGTCCAAAAAAACATGCACGGTAGGTTGATTGGCACCTTGGAAAATTGTCCCTAGTGTGTGTGAATGTGTGTGTGTGTGTGTGTGTGTGTGTGTGTGTGTGTGTGTGTGTGTGTGTGTGTGTGTGATGGGTTGGCATTCCATCCAGGGTGTATCCTGCCTTAATGCCCATAGACGCCTGAGATAGACACAGACTCCCCGTGACCCGAGGGAAGATCGGATAAAGCGGTAGAAGATGAATGAATTTATTTATTATTATTATTATTTATTTAATTTGCATTATTATTATAATTTCATTATATATATATATATATATATATATATATATATATATATATATCATTATATCATTACTATATATTATATCGTAAAGTTATATTATATCGTTTTACAGTCCGTTATATCATTGTTATAATAACTTCAGCATATGATGATGATTGCTTTATGTAATGTACCCTGTGTTTATACGTTTTAAAGAGCAGAAACGAATCCAACAGAATTAGAGTTTAATGAACAGAACGTAAAAAAAAAGAAAAGAAAAATGTTTGCAAATAAAAGATGAAATGAACAGATGTAGAATAAAAGGGAATATAATAGAAGAAACTCCACGTGTTTGAGGAAACTCTTTGCTTGTCATTTTAATAATAAAAGTAAGGGGAAGTTGAGGATCGTGTTACTTGTTTTTTTTTAGTTTACATATTTATATTTGTGGCATTTGTTAGATGTGCTTTTCAATAACAACTTACAAATGACCAGTTGAGCGGTCAGCCATGATGCAGGGCCCCTGTACATTATTATTATTATTATAAAGCATAATAATATTCTTTATAATGATTGTAATAATAATAATAATAATATATTATTTTATTACTATTATATATTAATAATTAATAATAATAATATCATTATTATTATTATAAAGCATAATAATATTATTATATATTACAATTACTATTACTATTATATATTAATACATACTAATAATAACAATAATCATCATTCATTCATTCATTCATCTTCTACTATCGCTTTATCCGATCTTCCCTCGGGTCACGGGGAGTCTGTGTCTATCTCAGGCGTCTATGGGTATTAAGGCAGGATACACCCT
>JACRUU010000007.1:2347212-2377212 GCA_030449085.1 Kryptopterus vitreolus
TTATAATCTTCATTCATTCATTCATTCATTCATCTTCTAGCGCTTTATCCGGATCTTCCCTCGGGTCACGGGGAGTCTGTGTCTATCTCAGGCGTCTATGGGCATTAAGGCAGGATACACCCTGGATGGAATGCCAACCCATCACACACACACACACACACACACACATTCATACACTAGAGACAATTTTCCAAGGTGCCAATCAACCTACCGTGCATGTTTTTGGACCGGGGGAGGGGGAGGAAACCGGAGAACCCGGAGAAAAACCCCCTGAGACACGGGGAGAACATGCACAAACTCCACACACACATGGCCGAGACGGGAATCGAACCCGGACCCTGGCGGTGTGAGGCGAACGTGCTAAACACTAAACCACCGTAGTGCCCCTACGATTATAATATAGAATAACTACGAAAGTATAAATAGTATATAAAGTGCATGGATAACATTAAACACTTAAGAATGTGTTGTTTTAGGAGAGTATGGATTCAGCCAATCAAAAGGTTGCACAACGTTTATAAACCACTATAAAGATAAACGACGCTTTGACGTTTGCATACGTTTATAAACTGATCCCCGGTGTGGATCTCCTCTATGGTGGAGATCTCCTCTTTATGCGGGACCCTCGCTGTGTGGTCAGGTTCCTTCCTCGAGGGTCTCCATGGTGATGTTCCTGGTGAAGATAACCTCGTGTGTGTGTGTGTGTGTGTGTGTGTGTGTTGGTTTTTGGTAACCCACAGGCCCTGTGCGGCTGCTCGATCAGCGCTCCCACGCTGGACGGCCGGACCATCACGGTGACGTCCCACGACGTCATCAAGCCAGGAATGAAGAAGAGGGTCCAGGGCGAGGGACTGCCTCTGTCCAGGTGTCCCGACAAAAGGGGGGACATGGTGCTGGAGTTCGTGGTGAAGTTTCCGGACAAAGTGACGCAGAACACTCGCGAAGCTCTAAAGCAGATCCTCCCACCGTGAGTGGTGGCTGAGGTTTGTTTTAGTGGGGAGCGGGAGGAGGGGGGGGGGGGTTGATGGGAGTGGCTGGGGATCAGTGGGAGTGGCCTGGGAGGGGGTGGGAGGGGTCTGTGGAGGAGCTGGATCGGCCCGACTGCTCCACACATTTAATTTATAAACCACTTACCTGTGTTGAGTGCACTTTGGACGTCACTGTGAACCCCTTACACAGTACTGACACACACTCGACACACACACACACACACACACACACACACATATGATATGCAATACCTCAGAGGCGATGCAGCTGCCTTCATACATCCTGAAAGTTTTGGGACGGGGTTTTATTTTCCTTTAATGTCATTAATTATGTTTTTCCCCCCCATGCATCAACCATATAAAGTAGGAGCTGTGTGTGTGTGTGTGTGTGTGTGTGTGTGTGTGTGTGAATAGATATAGAATAATAGACTCATTCCAGGGACCCCACTTGGGGCCCAAGATTTTTCCTCCCAGTGCTTCTGCAGTGACTCTTTCTACATGGCAGCTGCCCCTGTGTGTGTGTGTGTGCTTGTGCATGCTTCAGGTGCCCACACACACACACACACACACACTAGACAAACCAGGGCAGATTTTAATCCCGACCCTGTTTTACGTCATGCGTCTCGTGTCTCGGATCTCGATTCCGTGGAAAAAAAAAAGGAGGGATTTAAAGTCTCCATAAATCGGATCACTGGCTGATATTATTAGTGCGTTTAAAAAAAGGGTTTTAATGCATTTAATAGTTATAAAAATGTATTTTTTTTATTATAGATATGTTAAATTTATAATAAACGCGTTTTTTTTTCGATTCGTTACGTGCATCGTTTAATTTTCTGAGTGAAACAAACGACAAAGTTCTGTTTGTGACCCGGACGCCTCTTTTTGCCTTTCCCTAATACCATTCCGACCAATCACACGCTTCCGAAGGAATGCTAAGCGAAGGATGATTCGAAAGGATTCTCACCATGTTCGAGTAATGCGGAAGGATTTGTGTTTTATCCCCAAAACTATTTTGATCCATGGAAGGAGCGCTGAACTCGTCTTCCTGCCGAACGAGTCATTCCGAGTCATTCCTGCGGCAAACCCGTCGGAAGGAATACTGACTAATCCCTTCCTCTGCTGACTACGCCCTTTTATTTTTAACGCAATTCTGACTAATCTGGCCATATTAATGAATTCCGCTCGGCCCATTGGTCCGAAATCCTCTCCCAAAGTTAAATCCCGCCCCCTTATATTATTTGATTGGCTTATGAATTCCGCTCGGCCCATTGGTCCGAAATCCTCTCCTTAAATCCCGCCCCCTTATATTATTTGATTGGCTAATGAAATAATATAAGGGGGCGGGATTTAACTTTGAGAGAGGATTTCAGACCAATGGGCCGAGCGGACCATTGGTCCGAAATCCTCTCCAAAGTTAAATCCCGCCCCCTTATATTATTTGATTGGTTAATGAATTCCGCTCGGCCCATTGGTCCGAAATCCTCTCCCAAAGTTAAATCCCGCCCCCTTATATTATTTGATTGGTTAATGAATTCCGCTCGGCCCATTGGTCCGAAATCCTCTCCCAAAGTTAAATCCCGCCCCCTTATATTATTTGATTGGCTTAATGAATTCCGCTCGGCCCATTGGTCCGAAATCCTCTCCCAAAGTTAAATCCCGCCCCCTTATGATTATTTGATTGGCTTAATGAATTCCGCTCGGCCCATTGGTCCGAAATCCTCTCCCAAAGTTAAATCCCGCCCACTTATATTATTTGATTGGTTAATGAATTCCGCTCAGCCCATTGGTCCAAAATCCTCTCCCAAAGTTAAATCCCGCCCCACTTATATTATTTGATTGGTTAATGAATTCCGCTCAGCCCATTGGTCCGAAATCCTCTCCCAAAGTTAAATCCCGCCCACTTATATTATTTGATTGGTTAATGAATTCCGCTCAGCCCATTGGTCCAAAATCCTCTCCCAAAGTTAAATCCCGCCCACTTTGATTATTTGATTGGTTAATGAATTCCGCTCGGCCCATTGGTCCGAAATCCTCTCCCAAAGTTAAATCCCGCCCACTTATGATTATTTGATTGGTTAATGAATTCCGCTCAGCCCATTGGTCCAAAATCCTCTCCCAAAGTTAAATCCCGCCCACTTTGATTATTTGATTGGTTAATGAATTCCGCTCGGCCCATTGGTCCGAAATCCTCTCCCAAAGTTAAATCCCGCCCACTTATGATTATTTGATTGGTTAATGAATTCCGCTCAGCCCATTGGTCCGAAATCCTCTCCCAAAGTTAAATCCCGCCCACTTTGATTATTTCGATTGGTTAATGAATTCCGCTCGGCCCATTGGTCCGAAATCCTCTCCCAAAGTTAAATCCCGCCCACTTTGATTATTTGATTGGTTAATGAATTCCGCTCGGCCCATTGGTCCGAAATCCTCTCCCAAAAATTAAATCCCGCCCACTTTGATTATTTGATTGGCAAAGACCGGATTTTACACGTTATCAATCCCGATGCGTGAGACACGTGAGACACGTGAGACGCGTGAGACACGTGAGACGCGTGAGACACGTGAGACGAGCAGGCGAACGGGGTTGATGTTGAGAATGACGCCCTGCTTGAGTTCGCTCTGCAACATAATCAACAATAAAAACGTCTGTGTTTTGGTTGCTTTTACGTCAGAGACGGATTTCTTTGCGTAACGTTCCCCGTAACGATGATCACGACTGCAATGTTTTATATTAAACAGTAAAAGTACAAACCGAGCAAATTAAACCTTTTAACCACTTTGTATCTCGTCTCCGTTTTCTCACAATGATCACACATTATACTGATGATGGTGTGTGTGTGTGTGTGTTGAGTGATGTGTGTATATGTGAGACGACTTGTGTGTGTGCATGTGTGTGTGTGTGTGTGTGTGTGTGAGACAGTTTTGTGTGTGTGGGGGTTGTGTGTGAGAGAGTGGTGTGTGTGTGAGACGTGTGTGTGTGAGAGTGTGTGTGACGTGTGATGTAGTGTGTGTGTGAGACTGTGTGTGTGTGTTGTGTGTGTGTGAGAGTGTGTGTAGTGTGTGTGAGAGTGTGTGTGTGACACCGTGTGATGTGGTTTGAGAGTGTGTGTGTGTTGTGTGTGAGATTGTGTGTGATGTGTTAGAGTGTGTGAGACATGTGTGTGTGTATGAAGAGTGGTGAGTGTGTGAGTGTGTGTGAGTATGTGTGTGTGTGAGTGTGTGTGTGATAGTGAGTGTGTTCGAGTGAGTGTGTGTGCGCGCGCGTGAGAGTGTGCGAGTGAGTGTGTGTGTGTGTGTGTGTCTGTGTGTGTGTGTGTGAGACGTGTGTGTGTGTGTGTGTGTGTGTGTGTGTGTGTGTGAGAGTTTGTGTGTGTGAGTGTGTGTGTGTGTGTGTGTGTGAGTGCGTGTGTGTGTGTGTGTGTGTGTGTGTGTGTGTGACACGTTTGTGCTGTGGAGTGTGTGAGGTGTGATTAGTGACTGTGGTTGAGACTTGTGTGTGATGCGTGTGTGTGTGTGTGTGTGTGAGTGTGTGTGTGATAGTGAGTGTGTTCGAGTGAGTGTGTGTGCGCGCGCGTGAGAGTGTGCGAGTGAGTGTGTGTGTCTGTCTGTGTGTGTGTGTGTGAGACGTGTGTGTGTGTGTGTGTGAGTGCGTGTGTGTGTGTGACCAGTGTGTGTGTGAGTGTGTGTGAGTGTGTGTGTGTGTGTGTGTGACACGTGGTGTGTGTGAGAGTGTGTGAGTCGTGTGTGACGCGTGTATGTATGTGTGTGAGAGTGTGTGAGAGTGTGTGAGATTGTAGTGTGGTGTGTGTGTGTGTGTTGGTGCGTGAGTGTGTGTGTGCGATGTGAGTGTGTGTGTGTGTATGTGTGTGTGTGTGAGAGTGCGAGTGTGTAGTGTTGTGAGTGTGTGTGTGTGTGTGTGTGTGTGTGTGAACATCAATCAGAATGATTAGGATTGTGATTGATGTTCAAACCGCTTTCAGGTGAGTCTCTGAATGAAAACCTGATTCTCGTCTCGTCTCGTCTCGTCTCGTCTCGTCTCGTTTCGTCTCGTCTCGTCTCGTCTCGTCTCCTGATCTTTCAGGTACATCAGGTTTTCTCCGACAGCACGTCGAGTCGTAAGCATTGAATGTGTTGGTCGTTTTTTGGGACGGTCACAGGATTTTACACAAAATATGTCCCGATGATGTCATTCTAGTTACTGAATGCATAAACAAACATAAACACATTTTTTCCCCTTTTTATTATTTGCACTCAGTCTTTCTGACGGCGGTCGTACAGGAAACTCAGGTTACGCCTTTTCCTAACGCGGCTGACGGAAATAATGACACTTGTTTTCCTGAGGCTGAACACAATCCATTCCTCTTAAAATAATAATAAAAAAAAAAGCCAGGACTAATAACAAGCGAATAAGCCACGCCTCCTTTATTGAGACTATAAAAGGCTACGCCTCCTTTTTAAAAACCGACAAGCCACACCCACTTCCCTGAAACTAAAAACGGTAAAAACCACGCCCTTCATCAGTATAACAATCTCTCAGACCACGCCCCTTTTTGTTGAGAACGACTACACAAGCCGAGCCACCATTATGACTGACGTTGGCCACGCCTCCTTTATTGAGCACAATAACACCGGCCACGTCTCCTTCATTAAGTGCATAAACCACGCCTCCTTTACTGACACTAGAAAGGGCCACGCCTACCTTTTTTACATCGACGAGCCACACCCACTGATGAAGGGCCACGCCTCCTTTACTGACACTAGAAAAGGCCACGCCTACCTTTTTTATATCGACGAGCCATGAAGGGCGTGGCATTTACAGTCTAGTTTCATAGATAGTAAATGCCACGCCCTTCTAAAGTATAACAAGCTCACAGGCCACGCCTCCTTTATTGAGACTATAAAAGGCTATGCCTGCTTTTTTAAATCAACAAGCCACACCCACTTCCCTGAAACTGTAAACAGTAAAAAAAACACGCCCATCATCAGTTTAACAATCTCAGGCCACGCCCCCTTTGCTGAGGACTTCACAAGCCGAGCCACCATTATGACTGACAACATTGGCCACGCCTCTTTTATTGTGCACAATAACATGGACCATGTCATTGCATAAACCACGCCCCCTTTATTGTGCACAATAACACCGGCCACGTCATTAAATGCATAAACCACGCCCCCTTTATTGTACACAATAACACAGGTCACGTCATTAAGTGCATAAACCACGCCTCCTTTTTTTGTGTACAATAACATGGACCACGTCATTAAGTGTATAAACCACGCCTCCTTTATTGTGCACAATAACACCGGACACGTCATTAAGTGCATAAACCACGCCCCCTTTATTGTGCACAATAGCATGGAACACGTCATTAAGTGCATAAACTACGCCCCCTTTATTGTGCACAATAGCATGGAACACGTCATTAAGTGCATAAACTACGCCCCCTTTATTGTACACAATAACACAGGTCACGTCATTAAGTGCATAAACCACGCCCCCTTTATTGTGCACAATAACATGGACCACGTCATTAAAGTGTATAAACCACGCCTCCTTTATTGTGCACAATAACACCGGACACGTCATTAAGTGCATAAACCACGCCCCCTTTATTGTGCACAATAACATGGACCACGTCATTAAGTGTATAAACCACGCCTCCTTTATTGTGCACTATAACATGGACCACGTCATTACATGCATAAACCACGCCCCCTTTATTGTACACAATAACACAGGCCACGTCATTAAATGCATAAACCACGCCCCCTTTATTGTACACAATAACATGTACCACGTCATTAAATGCATAAACCACGCCCCCTTTATTCTGCACAATAACATGGACCACGTCATTAAATGCATAAACCACGCCCCCTTTTTGTGTACAATAACATGGACCACGTCATTAAGTGCATAAACCACGCCCCTTTATTGTGCACAATAACACGGACCACGTCATTAAGTGCATAAACCACGCCCCTTATTGTGCACAATAACATGGACCAGGTCATTAAGTGCATAAACACGCCCCTTTAGGTGCACAATAAATGGACAGTCATTAAATGCATAAACCACGCCCCTTTATTGTGCACAATAACATGGACCACGTCATTAAGTGCATAAACCACGCCCCCTTTATTGTGCACAATAACATGGACCACGTCATTAAATGCATAAACCACGCCCCCTTTATTGTGCACAATAACACCGGTCACGTCATTAAATGCATAAACCACGCCCCCTTTATTCTGCACAATAACATGGACCACGTCATTAAAGTGCATAAACCACGCCCCCTTTATTGTGCACAATAACACAGGACCACGTCATTAAATGCATAAACCACGCCCCCTTTATTGTACACAATAATATGTACCACGTCATTAAATGCATAAACCACGCCCCCTTTATTCTGCACAATAACATGGACCACGTCATTAAATGCATAAACCACGCCCCCTTTATTCTGCACAATAACATGGACCACGTCATTAAAGTGCATAAACCACGCCCTCCTTTATTGTGCACAATAACACCGGACACGTCATTAAGTGCATAAACCACGCCCCCTTTATTGTGCACAATAACATGGACCAGGTCATTAAGTGCATAAACCACGCCCCTTTATTGTGCACAATAACATGGACCACGTCATTAAATGCATAAACCACGCCCCTTTATTGTGCACAATAACATGGACCACGTCATTAAGTGCATAAACCACGCCCCCTTTATTCTGCACAATAACATGGACCACGTCATTAAATGCATAAACCACGCCCCCTTTATTGTGCACAATAACACCAGGTCACGTCATTAAATGCATAAACCACGCCTCCTTTTTTTGTGTACAATAACATGGACCACGTCATTAAGTGTATAAACCACGCCCCCTTTATTGTACACAATAACACAGGCCACGTCATTAAATGCATAAACCACGCCCCCTTTATTGTGCACAATAACATGGACCACGTCATTAAGTGCATAAACCACGCCCCCTTTATTGTGCACAATAACATGGACCACGTCATTAAATGCATAAACCACGCCCCCTTTATTGTGCACAATAACATGGACCACGTCATTAAATGCATAAACCACGCCCCCTTTTTGTGCACAATAACATGGACCACGTCATTAAGTGCATAAACCACGCCCCCTTTATTGTGCACAATAACATGGACCACGTCATTAAGTGCATAAACCACGCCCCTTTATTGTGCACAATAACATGGACCACGTCATTAAGTGCATAAACCACGCCCCCTTTATTGTGCACAATAACATGGACCACGTCATTAAGTGCATAAACCACGCCCCCTTTATTGTGCACAATAACATGGACCACGTCATTAAGTGCATAAACCACGCCCCCTTTATTGTACACAATAACACAGGTCACGTCATTAAATGCATAAACCACGCCCCCTTTATTGTGCACAATAACATGGACCACGTCATTAAAGTGCATAAACCACGCCCCCTTTATTCTGCACAATAACATGGACCACGTCATTAAAGTGCATAAACCACGCCCCCTTTATTGTACACAATAACACAGGTCACGTCATTAAATGCATAAACCACGCCTCCTTTTTTTGTGTACAATAACATGGACCACGTCATTAAGTGTATAAACCACGCCCCCTTTATTGTGCACAATAATGCATGGAACCACGTCATTAAGTGCATAAACCACGCCCCCTTTATTCTGCACAATAACATGGACCACGTCATTAAGTGCATAAACCACGCCCCCTTTATTGTGCACAATAACATGGACCACGTCATTAAGTGCATAAACCACGCCTCCTCTATTAACACTAAAAATAATCCCCCCAATTAACGAGTGCGCATGCGCACGCCCACGCTATCGTTCCTAACCTTTTCAATGTCCACTCCCGGACACTAGGTGGCAGGAGCGCACTTCTCCCTAAAGCGGCCGTCGCCCCATCCTCCATAAGCGCTTGAAGGGAAGCGGAATAACAAGGCTGGAAAAAGAAAAGGAAGAATCGCAATCCTCTTATCACTCCCTACATCACGCGCACTTCAGTGTGCTTACTACACGCTCGCATGCGCACTACCTAGGGCACTACATGTGAAATGTGGATGGGACCCTGACCTGGCGGTCGGAGCGACATTCCAGCGGATGGTGCTGCTCCTCCTCCCGGTGTGCTGTCTCCGCTCTCCGCTCTCCGCGCTCCGGCCGTGTGATGGGGAACATTTCCCCCTACAGCGCATAAACCAACGGCCTGCGCTTTGTTCCGTCGCCTGGACGCCCCGATATAACGATTTAATCGCGTAATCGTGGTGAGTCGGATCGATTTTTTTACCCCCATCCCCCCACACACACACACACTGGGAATATCAGGAACACCGCGCTTCCTTAATCATCTAACGGTTTTTTATTCAGTCCAACATTAATGTCTATTTATCATTTATTCCAATATAAATAAACGCTGTTTACTTGTTTATTAGCCTCTAAAATAACGCTATGGGTTTCTCCAGGGTCTTTCTGGTTACTTTCTTTAAGTTGTCGCTAGCAAACTTATCAGACTAGCCGTATTATTGATATCTCTTTTTATATCTTTTATTTATATCTTTTTATCGCAATAAATTGATCGAATTTATTACTGGATTTAATAATAAGACTTACATTAATCTGGAAAACAACAACAACAACAACAAATCGGTGTTGATTTTTTGTGGTCTTTCGATACGGTATGACTCGATACGATATTGCGATCTAAATGTACCGCGGTATAAATGTATAAAGTTATTCTTTTATCTAATAAAAATATATATAAAGTCACATTACTTCATGGTGTATGTATATATATATATATATATATATATATATATATATATATATATATATCGACTTTAACAACACTAATGTTATGAAGGTGTTATAACGCAGTGTGCATTACTATGTGAGTGATCTTTGCTCCTTCACTCTGCGTTGTGTTGTGTGAATGAACGAAAACCCAAACAACAACAAATAAATAAATAAATAAAGGTTCAGTGCATCCACTCACACTTCCTAAATTTCCCCCCCAATGACGCCCCCTAGCTGCGCATTTCACAACAGGTATGATCTCCTCACTATATTAGCGTATATTACCGTATGGAACCTTACGCAAGCGCATCGCATTCCCAAATCCGTATTACTGCAATAAAGCGCATTTTTACTGAACGCAATAAAGCGCTTCCGTATAACCTAAACACCGTATCACCAGATTATATGGAAAAGCAACCGGAACACAATTCTTAAAGGAGCCACGTCCCTTATTTTACACTTAAAACCAACACTAAACAAAAAATAACATTGTCATTAACAAGAAATTATTATTAAAAGTTTCCAGAGTAAAATAAATAATAAATAATTGTATTAAAGGGAGAGATTTTGTATATAATTATAACATCTGTTACAGTTACAGTATTACAAACATGAAAAGTGTGCTACACTTAAAATAGCTGATTAATGTGCGCGTATATATATATATAATATATATATATATATATATATTAAATACACTTACATACATATATTTTATTGGTTTTATACTTACATGTACATACAATTTGATTAATTCTTATTATTATTATTTTTATTATTGTTATTATTTATACTATATTTATTTACCTTGTTTAAGCTATCACCGAAAATGTAAATATTTTTGTTTATTTATAAATCCTTTTTCAGATCTTCCATTTTAAATGGCTTGAAGCTCCAGCGCGTGCATCTCGACACTTCACATCTCCACTCGGGACTCTCGCCTCTCCTCTGAACCCCTGATAGAAACCAGCGCCACCCATCTCCTACACCCCCCCCTCCCCCATCATGCCACTCGGACTCGGGCGAAGGAAGAAGGCGTCTCCGCTGGTGGAGAACGAGGAAGCCGAGCCGATCCGCGCCGGGCTGAACGTCGACGGCCTGGACGTCGGGCGCGTCGGACTGGCAGAAGGCGCCGCGCAGGAAGGGCTTCCTCCTCCGCCCACGAACCTGCGGCCCCGTCTCATTTTCCACACCCAGCTGGCGCACGGGAGTCCCACGGGCCGCATCGAGGGCTTCAGCAACGTCCGCGAGCTCTACGCCAAGATCGGGGAAGCCTTCGCCATCCCGCCCGCAGAGGTGACACGCCTCTTATTCTTTATTCTTTAGCGGGACGAAGAAACGCCCGTGTCGGAACCTCCACACACACACACACACACACACACACACACACACACACACACACACACACACACACAGAGAAAAAAAAGACCAGAATGTCTGCGTGTTTATTTCCGATTCCCACCCACGTTCCTCTTTGTGTCCCAGGTCATGTTTTGCACGCTGAACACCCACAAAGTGGACATGGACAAGCTGCTGGGAGGACAGATCGGCCTGGAGGACTTCATCTTCGCTCACGTCAAGGGGCAGAGGAAAGAAGTGGAGGTGTTCAAAGGCGAGGACGCTCTTGGACTCACAATCACCGACAATGGAGCCGGCTACGCGTTTATTAAGGTAACGCTGGAACAGGAAGTGCTCAGACACACACACACACATGCACACACACACACACACACACACACACACACACACACACACACTCGCACTCGCCCTGTGAGGAGTCAGGAAGTGCTAAAAATGAGCCGGGTTTCCTTTCCTGTAGAGAATACGAGAGGGAAGCGTCATCCATCAGATCCAGATCATCAACGTAGGAGACATGATCGAGTCCATCAACGGCCAGACGCTGATCGGGTGCAGACATTACGAGGTGGCAAAGATGCTGAAGGAATTACCCCGAGGGAAAAACTTCGTCCTGAAGCTGGTGGAACCGCTCAAGGCCTTGGTGTGTGTGTGTGTGTGTGTGTGGTGTGTGTGGTGTGTGTGTG
The DNA here is from genome assembly GCA_030449085.1 of Kryptopterus vitreolus. NCBI lineage: Eukaryota > Metazoa > Chordata > Actinopteri > Siluriformes > Siluridae > Kryptopterus > Kryptopterus vitreolus. Next base: position 2,359,087 of record JACRUU010000007.1, read on the forward strand.
TGTGTGGTTTTGGTGGTTGTTAATGTGTGATGTGCTTCTGGCGTGTGTGCTGGCCCGGTTTTGTGCGGTGCTTGTGGTTGTGCTCAGGCTGTGCCTCTGGGTATTGCTGGTGCGGGTGCTCGGTTGTGCTGGTGGGTGTGCTGTGCTCCTGTTGTGCTGGTGCTTGTGTTTTGCAGCGCTGGTGCTTCTGGTGTTCTGGTTGTGCTGGTGCTTCTGGGGTGCTGGTGCTTGTTGTTTGGCTCTTTTCTGTTGTGCTGGTGCTTGTGTTTTGCTGTGCTTCTGGTGTGACTGGTGCTTTGGTTGTGCGTGTGCTTCATCTGATTGTGGCTGGTGCTTTTTTTTGTGCTGGTGCTTCGTTTGGTGTGCTGTGCTGGCTGGGTTCATGGTATGTGCTGTGACTTCCGGGTGTGCATGGGGCTTCTGGGTGTGCGGTCTTCTGGAGTGTGCTGGTGCTCTGCTGGTTGGTCTGTGATTGTGGTTAGGATGTGCTGTGATTTATTGTTTGATGTGCTTTATGGGTGATGTGTGTTTGATTGTTGTGCTGATGTTCCTAAGGTGTGTTGTGCTTTGGTGTTGTCTGGTGCTTCTGGGTACTGGTGGATTCTGGGTGTGCTGGTGATTATGGTTGTTTGGTGATTCTGGTGGTGCTGTGCTCCTGGTTGTGCTGGTGACGTGTGGTACATGTCGGGTGCTTGTGGTTTGTGTTGTGCCTGGTGCATTTGGTTTTGCTGGTGCTTCTGGTGTTAGGGTTACCCCCACCCCCTTGGGTGCCTTCTGGGTCTGCTTTTGCTTCTGGTGGTGCTGGTGCTTTCATGGTTGGCTGGTGCTTCTTGTGGTTGTGTGGTGATTGGTGTGATGGTGGCTGGTTGTGTGGTGGTGTTGAGGTCGCCAATGACATTGTGCTGTTGTTCCTTCTCAGATATGATCAGTCAGAGGTCCGGGGGCAGAGCGGGGTCTGGGGTACAGCTGGGTACTGGCCGAGGGACACTCCGACTCAGATCTAAAGGACCAGCAACAGTGGAAGAACTGGTGAGTGTGTGTGTGTGAGTGTGAGTGTGTGAGTGTGACTGTGTGTAACTGAGTGTAAGGTGTGGAGTGAGTGTATGAGTGTGTGCTGACTTTGTGCGAGTTGCTGTGTGTGAATGAGTGTGAAGGAGTGAGTGTATGAGTGTGTGATTGAGTGTGTGTGAGTGCGAGTGTGAGTGAGTGTGTGTGAGTGTGTGTGTGTGTGTTTGTTGTGTGTGTGTGTGTGTGTGTCGTTTGTGTGTGAGTGAGTGTGTGTGTGAGTGAGTGTGTGAGTGAATGATGTGTGTGAATGAGTGTTGTGTGATGTGTGATGAGTGTGTGTGAGTGTGTGATGTCCGTGCGTATGGTGACTGTGTGAGTGAGTGTGTGAGTATGTTGTGAGTTGTGTTTTGTGTTGGCCGGAGTGCGTGTCTGCGTGTGGTGCGTGGTGTGTGAGTGTGTGTGTGTGTGTGTGTGTGTGTGTGTGAGTGTGCTGTGTAGGTGTGTGTGTGTGTGTGTGTGTGTGTGTGTGTGTGAGTGTGTGAGTGGGAGTGTGTGTGTGTGTGTGTGTGGCGTGAGGTGTGTGTGTGTGTGGCTGTGTGTGGCGTGGTGTGGTGTGCGTGGTCGTGTGTGTGTGTGTGTGAGTGGGTGTGTGTGTGTGAGTGAGTTGTGAGTGTGTGTGCAGTGTGTATGTGTGTGTGAGTGTGTGTGTGTGTAGTTGCGAGTGAGTGGTGTGATGAGTGTGATTGTGTGTGTGACGTGTGTGAGTGTCGCTTTGTGTGTGTGTGCGTGGTGTGTGTGTGTGTGAGTGTGTGTGGTGTGTGTGTGTGTGTGTGTGTGTGAGCTTTCTGGAATGTTTTATTGTTAGTGTGATACTCTTTGATCTATTTAAAATGTAAACACCTGACCAAACATGGCGTTGCTGTTACCATAGAAACAGTAAGGTATCAGGTCGTGACCCCATGCAGTCGTACTACATTACTGCTGCTGCTCTTTACAGATAATTAATCCACACACACACACACACACACACACACACACACACTGACCATTTAGGATCCTCAGTTCAGCAGTGCGGTGTGTGTGTGTGTGTGTGTGGGTCGCGTATCGCTGTAATGATTGTGTGTTGGATAAGTCCCTCCGCAGTGGCGTGTAGAGTGGGCAATGGAGCACGTATTTTAAACCGGAGATAAACACACAGATTTCCTAACTCCGTATTTGTCAACACCACATCACTATTCTGTGTAAATAAATAAATATCTAATAAATAAATACACGAGTGAGAATAATAACGTTTCATTAAACCAGTCGTTTCCCCATGACTTCCTCGACACTGCGGAGGGACTTAATCCAACACACTGTATTCTATTTGTGTTTTCATGTAAATCGACAATTAAATCAATTAAATACACTAAATGTGTGTGTGTTTGTTTGTGTGTGTGTGTGTGTGTGTGTGTGTGTGCGTTTGTGTGTGTGTGTGTGTTGTGTTTTGTGATGTGTGTGTGTGTGTGTGTGTTGTGTGTGTGTGTGTGTGTGTGTGTTGTGTGTTTGTGTGTATGTGTGTTGTGTTTGTGTTGTGTGTGTTGTGTGTGTTGTTTGTGTGGTGTGTGTGTGTGTGTGTGTGTGTGTTGTGTGTATGTGTGTGTGTGTTTGTGTGGTTTGTTGTTTGTGTTTGTGTGTGTGTGTGTGTGTTTGTGTGCGTGTGTGTGTGTGTGTGTGTGTGTTTGTGTGTGCATGTGTAATTGTTTGTGTTTGTGTGTGTATGTGTGTGTGTGTGTGTGTGTGTGTGTGTGTGTGTGTGTGCGTGTATGTGTGTGTGTGTGTGTGTGTTTGTGTGTGTGTTTTGTTGTGTGTTTGTGTGTGTGTGTGTGTGTTGGTGTGTGCATGTGTAATTGTTTGTGTTTGTGTGTGTATGTGTGTTTGTGTGTGTGTGTGTGTGTGTGTGTGTGTGTTTGTGTGTGTGTGGTGTGTGTGTGTGTGTGTGTGTGTTTGTGTGTGCATGTGTGTGCATGTGTGTGTGCATGTGTGTGTGTGTTGTTGTGTGTGTGTGTGTTGTGTGTGTGTGTGTGTGTGTTTGTGTGTGTTGTGTTGTGTGTGTTTGTGTGTGTTTGTTGTGTGTGTGTGTTTGTGTGTGTTAGTGTGGTGTGTGTGTAGTGTGTTTTGTGTGTGTATATGTGTGTGTGTATGTGTGTGTGTTTTTGTGTGTGTGTGTGTGTGTGTGTGTGTGTGTGTGTGTGATAAAAGCCCTCAGCGTTTGAAGAGAAGGCCATTGGGAAGGTGGATGACCTGCTGGAGAACTACATGGGCATCCGGGACAGTGAGCTCGGTAATCACTCCATCCTTCCTTCTCTTCTTTCTACCATCACTCTTTCTTTCCTTCCTTCTTCACCTTCTCCTTTCCTTTCTTCCCTTTTTCCAGTCCATTAATTGATTTCCTCTCTTTCTTACTATTTGAAAGATTGCCGTTGATAAATCTCTCTCTCTCTCTCTCTCTCTCTGTCCTCCTTTCATTTCTTTACTTCCTTTCATTTTTTCCTCTGTCTATTATATTCTCTCTCTCATTAATTTCTTATTCATTAAAAAAAACTTGCTCTTCTTACCTCCTTCCATCACTCCTTCCCTTTTCTTTTCCTTCATTCATTTCATTTCCCTCTTTTCGCTCTGTTACTTCTGTTCTTCCTTTTTCCTCGCTGCTGTTAAATTCTCTCTCTCTCGCTCTCTGTATCTCTTCTGTCTTTGTGACCCTCCACTTCCCTTCCCTCCATTCACACCATTCACTCCCTCCACTTCTCCTTCTTCCCATTCACGCCCTCCCTCCTCTTCTCCTTCCCTCCCTCCACTTCTCCTTCTCTCCATTCACTCCCTCCTTCCATTTCTCCTCCCCTCCATTCACCCCCTCCCTCCACTTCTCCTTCTCTCCATTCACTCACTCCATTTCTCCTCCCCTCCCTCCACTTCTCCTTCCCTCCATTCACCCCCTCCCTCCTCTTCTCCTTCTCTCTCTCCTCTTCTCCTTCTCTCTATTCACTCACTCCATTTCTCCTCCCCTCCCTCCACTTCTCCTTCCCTCCATTCACCCCCTCCCTCCTCTTCTCCTTCTCTCTCTCCTCTTCTCCTTCTCTCCATTCACTCACTCCATTTCTCCTCCCCTCCCTCCACTTCTCCTTCTCTCCATTCACCCCCTCCCTCCTCTTCTCCTTCTCTCTCTCCTCTTCTCCTTCTCTCCATTCACTCACTCCATTTCTCCTCCCCTCCCTCCACTTCTCCTTCTCTCCATTCACCCCCTCCCTCCTCTTCTCCTTCTCTCTCTCCTCTTCTCCTTCTCTCCATTCACTCACTCCATTTCTCCTCCCCTCCCTCCACTTCTCCTTCCCTCCATTCACCCCCTCCCTCCTCTTCTCCTTCTCTCTCTCCTCTTCTCCTTCTCTCCATTCACTCACTCCATTTATCCTCCCCTCCCTCCACTTCTTCTCTCCATTCACTCCCTCCCTCCTCTTCTCCTCCTCCCCTCTCTCAGCTGCTACTATGGTGGAATTGGGAAAAGACAAAAAGAACCCAGACGAGTTTGCCGAGGCTCTGGACGAGACGCTGGGAGATTTCGCGTTCCCAGACGAGTTTGTGTTCGACGTCTGGGGAGCGATCGGAGACGCCAAAGTGGGTCGGATCTGAACCTGCAGCACGAACCGGGCTGTAAAGGGCGGAGGTGCGGGGACAACCCCCCCCCCCATTCCCCCCCCCCGAACACCTCCGCTTGCTACAGCCGACACTATAGAGTGAGTTTTACACAGAAGAAGAAAAGCTCTGGGATGAATTGTTATAACGCAGCGTTATGAAGTGCAAACGCTCGGACCTCGTTACGCACTCCACACGCAATCACACTCCACTTTATAACACTAATGTGAAAAAAATCCCAGTCTGCACGTGTCAATCTCTCCTCTTTTCTTCTCCATCCCTCCATCCCTCCCTCCCTCCCTCCCTCGCTCTCTCTCTCACACGTTCTTTTTCTCTCTTTATAAAACTGTGACGTTTACTTTGCACTGTTACACTGTATGAGTTGCACTGCCATGCCGTGTTCTCTCTCACACACACACACACACACACACACACACACACACACACACACACACACAACACACACCACCTCAATGCATGTGCAGTGCAGTTCTGGACCACTTTATGTGATGTAAAAACTACAGCGACTCATTTAAAGCATGTTTATCATGTTTTTATATTCTGTATGCTTCTCCTTTATATGATCTCACACACACACACACACACACACACACACACACACACACACACACACACACACACACCACACACAACACCTGAATGTGTCCAGTTACATTTCACACAGTTTTTTTCGGACTCCGTGTCGCACCCGCAACAATAATCACATTCACTTTCTCTCATCCGTGTAAAAATCTCTACGTATGGAATTCCTTCACGTCTCGTTTCCTGGTTTTCCTTCGTTCTCGACGTAACGAGTGTTTTTCCTCGTCATCACCTCGTAAAAGCGTTTCGTCATGACGCTGTCGCTCCGAGAATGTTCCTGTTCTCTGTCGTAATGTTACTAACGTTCATAACATTACTGGTGGGATAGAAAGAGGGATGGAGGGGAGGGATGGTGAAAGAGGGAGAGGGAAAGGGAGAGATGGTAGGATAGAAAGAGGGAGAGAGAGGGAAAGGGACAGATGGAGAGAGAGGGACGGGGGTTAGAGGGAAAGATGGAGAGAGAGGGATGGTGGGATAGAGGCCGGGAGGAAGGGGAAGATGATTGGATGGTGGGACAGACAGAGAGAGGGAAGGGAGAGATGGTAGGATAGAAAGAGGGAGAGATGGGGAGAGAGAGGGATGGTGGGATAGAGGGAGAGATGGAGAGAGGGCGGGAGGGAGGGAAGATGAATGGATGGTGGGATGGACAGAGAGAGAGAGATGGTAGGATAGAAGAGAGAGAGATGGAGAGAGGGCAGGAGGAGGGAAGAGGATGGTGGTGAGGGAAACAGATAGAGAGCGCAGAGGGGAGAGAGAGGGATAGGATGGAAGAGGGAGCAAGGGATGAGAGGGAGAGAGGGGGAGGGGGGGGAGGGGAGAGGAAGAGGAAGAGAGAGGGACACAGAGGAGAGAGAGAGAGAGAGAGAGCTGGGTAGGATAGAAAGGGGAGCAATAGAGAGGGATGGTAGGAAGAAAGAGGGAAGATGAGAGAGAGAGAGACAAGAGAGAGAAGAGGGAGAGAGAGAGAGAGAGAGAGAGAGAAGGGAAGAGAGGAGGAGGGAGAGAGCGAGAGAGGGACAGAGAAGAATGGAAGGAGGGATTAGCGAGGGGGAAGAGATGGAGGAGGGGAAGAGGAATGGATGGGGGACCCCCCCCTTTGGGACAGAGAAGAAGAGAGAGAGGAGATAGGATAGAAAGAGGAGAGTGGAGAGGAGGAGCGGGCGGGAGGAAGGGGAAGAGGAATGGATGGTGGGAGAGACAGAGGAGAGAGAGCAGAGATGGTGGTAGGAAGAGAGGAAGAGAGAGAAGAGAGATGGTAGGATAGAAAGAGGGAGAGATGGAGAGAGGGCGGGAGGAAGGGGAAGAGGAATGGATGGTGGGACAGACAGAGAGAGAGAGAGAGAGAGATGGTAGGATAGAAAGAGGGAGAGATGGAGAGAGGGCGGGAGGAAGGGGAAGAGGAATGGATGGTGGGACAGACAGAGACAGAGAGAGAGAGAGATGGTAGGATAGAAAGAGGGAGAGATGGAGAGAGGGCGGGAGGAAGGGGAAGAGGAATGGATGGTGGGACACAGAGAGAGAGAGAGAGAGAGAGAATGGGACGGAACTGAAGGAGGAGAAATGAAGGTTATTTTTTGCGTAGACTGGCAGAAATACTTCGTAATAGCGAGAAAAACGGAGCGTGAAATCCTGAGTTACGAGAAAAACCAACGATGGCAAGAAAACAACGTTTTTTTTCCCTTTTAAAAGCATTTTTGTGCGATTATTTGATCTTTTCGTCCCTTTATTATTTGACATTCGTACAACGTTTACGTAAATAATAATAACGTAATAACGTAAATACATTTTATTCGTCCGTCTGCGCAAAAGTTGACGCGGTTATATCAGGATTAGGACAAAAAGAAAACGCACCCCTGCCGTGGAATGCCAAACCGAGGATCAGTATTAAACTCGCGCGATAACGTTCTGTTTTTAACGTCAGTGTTTATTCGTTTATTACGCGCATGACGGAATTATTCACCATGACAAACGCTCTTTTACCGCCTCTGTTTTTAATCAGCAGTGTTCTTTGTCAACAAATTTGAGCTGGAATTTTTAACGCTTTTTTTTTTTTTTCTTCGTAAATGTTTATCGTTCCGCCGTCAGCGCTTATTCCGTCTTCTCCTTTTGTTTTTGTTTGTTTGTTTGTTTGTTTTTCTGGAAGTTTGACGACGGTTGCTGTTACAACACTGTTACAACGTTACACTGTGTTTAAACGTCTCTCCGGGTCGTTCGCGTTGTTTACTCGTGTTTCTCTCTACTGCATTAAAGCAACTCTTCTTATTCGCTCCCACTGTGCTTTTATTTGTTGTTGTTGTTGTTGTTGTTTTTTGGGGGGGTTTTTAAAGAAAAGCGTACTGTAATTTGCCACGCGGAAAATAAACACGAGGTGGCGATTAAAAACGTACCGTGCTAGTTTTGTGACACGCCAGAAGGTGGCAGCACGAGGACGCACGCACAGTCGCATGGAGCGCTGACCTTCATTTCAAACATTTTGACTATTTCGAAGGTGATGATGACGTAGATAAAGTGCTTTTGTATGAGGGAGGGAGAAATGGAGAGAGAGGGATGGTGGGATAGAAAGAGGAAGAGAGAGAGGGAGGGGTGGTGGGATATAAAGAGGGAGAAAGAGAGAAGGGGGAGGGGGAGAGATAGAGAGAGAGAGGGGGAGGGATGGTGGGAAAGGGATTGTGAGAGAGAAGAGGGAGGGATGGTGGGATAGAAAGAGGGAGAGAGAGATAGAGAGAGAGAGGGAGGGATGGTGGGATAGAAAGAGGGAGAGAGAGTGAGGGGGACGAGAGAGGGATGACGGGATAGAGAGAGAGAGGGAGGGATGGTGGGAGAGGGATTGTGAGGGAGAGAGAAAGAGGGAGGGATGGTGGGATAGAGAGAGAAAGATAGAGAGGGAGGGATGGTGGGATAGAAAGAGGGAGAGAGAGAGAGGGGGGAGGGATGGTGGGAGAGGGATTGTGAGGGAGAGAGAAAGAGGGAGGGATGGTGGGATAGAGAGAGAAAGATAGAGAGGGAGGGATGGTGGGATAGAAAGAGGGAGAGAGGGAGGATGGGGGAGAGAGTGAGGGGGACGAGAGAGGGATGGTGGAGAGAGGGATAGAGAGAGAGAGAGAGAGAGAGGGATGGTGGGAGAGGGATTGTGGGATAGAGAGAAAGATAGAGAGGGAGAGAGGGATTGTGAGATAGAGGGATGGATGAAGGGATAGAAAGAGGGAGAGAAAGAGGGATGGATGGTGGGATAGAAAGAGGGATATATATAATAAAATAAGGATATATGGGATTTAATGGGATAGATGGAGCCCTACAGGTTGAATCGTGTAATGACAGGTGTCCGTGTTGAGACGGGAAAAAGGAAGGAACGTGAAGAGGAAGCGAACCTTCTCCACCTTCACATGTCAGTAACATCAATTATACCGAATTCTTTATGATGTTTTCATGTTTATTTTGTTGTTGTTGTTGTTGTTGTTGTTGTTGTTTTTCTCTGTTGACAATGTAAACCTTCAGCCATCAGTCAGTTTTAATGATATTTATTCGCAACGATCTGTTCATCACAATAAAACTTGTGCATCAGAAATGATGGAATTATAATTTAATACAATTAATCAAACTCATTATTTGGAAAGCAAACAATAATAATAATAATAATACAAAAAATATTTGTCAGATGTGTGTATATTTATTTATTTATACATAAACATACATACAGTGGGTCACGGTGGTTTAGTGTTTAACACGTTCACCTCACACCGCCAGGGTCCGGGTTCGATTCCCGTCTCGGCCATGTGTGTGTGGAGTTTGTGCATGTTCTCCCCGTGTCTCAGGGGGTTTTTTTTCTCCGGGTTCTCCGGTTTCCTCCCCCGGTCCAAAAAAACATGCACGGTAGGTTGATTGGCACCTTGGAAAATTGTCCCTAGTGTATGAATGTGTGTGTGTGTGTGTGTGTGTGTGTGTGTCCTGTGATGGGTTGGCATTCCATCCAGGGTGTATCCTGCATTAATGCCCATAGACGCCTGAGATAGACACAGACTCCCCGTGACCCGAGGGAAGATCGGATAAAGCGCTAGAAGATGAATGAATGAATGAATGAATGAATGAATGAACATACATACATGCCTACAACCTCTCAGCCAATCAGAATTCAGACAGTGCATTGTACAGGTATGACATGTAAACATTTGTTTTTCACTACAGATTGGTGTTGGTCATGATGCGCTTTGTTTTGTATCTGTATTTCAGTCTGACGGTGGACTTTGTGGACTGGGTGTGTATATCACGGTCATGTGACACACTTCGCTCTGGCGTCTGATGATGTTTGTGTGTGAGACAAAACGTTTTGCAGTAAATACGACTCGGTCATGACGTGTGGAACAATAAGAACAGCGAGTCGCTGGAATTACATCTCATTCCGTAATCAAACGCTTTAATTCTAATGTAAATAAATAAATAAATGTATTAATAAATGTATTCAAACGCTTTAATTCTAATGTAAATAAATAAATAAATGTATTAATAAATGTATTCAAACGCTTTAATTCTAATGTAAATAAATAAATAAATGTATTAATAAATGTAATCAAACGCTTTTAATCTAATAAATAAATAAAAAATGTATTAATAAATGTATTCAAACGCTTTAATTCTAATGTAAATAAATAAATAAATGTATTAATAAATGTATTCAAACGCTTTAATTCTAACTGTAAATAAAATAAAATAAATAAAAATAAATGTATAAATAAATGTATTCAAACACTTTAATTCTAATGTAAATAAATAAATAAATAAATAAATGTATTAATAAATGTATGTATTCAAACGCTTTAATTCTAATGTAAATAAATAAATAAATAAATGTATTAATAAATGTATTCAAACTCTTTAATTCTAATGTAAATAAAAAATAAATAAAATAATGTAAATGTAAATAAATAAATAAATGTATTCAAACGCTTTAATTCTAAAAAATAAATAAATAAATAAATAATGTATTAATAAATGATATTCAAACGCTTTTTTAATTCTAATGTAAATAAATAAATAAATGTAATAATAAATGTATTCATAATCTGTAAAATAAAATAAATAAATAAATAAATAAATAAATAAATGTATTCAAACGCTTTAATTCTAATGTAAATAAATAAATAAATAAATAAATAAATGTATTCAAACGCTTTAATTCTAATGTAAATAAATAAATAAATAAATAAATAAATGTATTCAAACGCTTTAATTCTAATGTAAAGAAATAAATAAATAAATAAATAAATGTATTCAAACGCTTTAATTCTAATGTAAATAAATAAATAAATAAATGTATTCAAACGCTTTAATTCTAATGTAAATAAATAAATAAATAAATGTATTCAAACGCTTTGATTCTAATGTAAATAAATAAATGTATTAATAAATGTATTCAAACGCTTTAATTCTAATGTAAATAAATAAATAAATAAATAAATGTATTCAAACGCTTTAATTCTAATGTAAATAAATAAATAAATACATTTCTACACCATTTTCTCTTCTATTTCTATTTTACACATGTGTGGATTTCTGACATCAGCATGTGCTTCTTCCTGAACATTCCTGAACTTTATCCACTACGATAATCACGGAATTCCAACACAAGTTTAACCTATTCAATGTTCACGTCTCGCAATTCCGACTTCTCACAGCTCTGACCTAATGTCCGGTAATTCCCACACAATTCCCACTTCCGTTTCCTGCAATTCCGACTTCTTGCTGTTCCTACTTTACTTTTCACAATTCCGACTTTACTTCTAACGGCTCTGACCTTATTTCTCGTAATTCCGACACAATTTCCGACTTCATTTCCTGCAATTCCAACTTTACTTCTCCCAGTTCTGACTTTAGTTCTCTCTACGCCAACTTTACCATTAGCAATCCCAACTATGATCCTCGCTATTCCGAGGTTAATTCTCTCAGTTTTGACTTTATTTCTCACTTTTCCGACTTTACTTTTCACAATTCCGACTTTACGTCTCATGGCCGTGACTGTAATTCCTGCCATTCCAACTTTACCATGAGTAATTCCGACTATATTTCACGTTCTTCTCACAGTTTTAACCTTATTTCTCGTACTTCCCGCACAATTCCCACTTCATTTCCTGCAATTCCGACTTCTCATTCCGAGTTCTCACAGTTCTGACTTTAGTTCTCTCCTACACCAACTTTACCATTAGCAATCCCGACTACAATATATATATATATTCCAACTCTGACTTTATTTCTCGTTATTCCGATTTTATTTTATTTTTACACTTTTGACTTCTTACAGTTCTCGCTATTCCGAGTTTAATTCTTACAGTTTTGACTTTAATTTTCTTCATTCCGACTTTACTTCTCATGGTCCTGACTGCAATTCCTGGCATTCCAACTTTACCATTAGCGATCCCGACTAGAATCCACGTTATTCCGACTTTACTTCTTACAACTCTTTTATTTCAATTCTTCGCAATTCCGACTTTTCTTCTCACAGATCTGACTTTAGTTCTCTTTACACCAACTTTACCATTAGCGATCCCGACTAGAATTCACGTTATTCCGAGTTTATTTCTTGCTATTCCGACTTTACTTTTTCACAATTTTGACTTCTTACAGCTCTCGCTATTCCAAGTTTAATTTTCGCAATTCCGACTTTACTTCTCATGGTCCTGACTGCAATTCCTCCCATTCCAGCTTTCCCATTAGAAATCCCGACTAGAATCCACGTTATTCCGACTTTACTTCTCACAGTTCTGACTTCATTTCTTCGCTATTCCGACTTTACTTTTTGCAAGTGCGACTTTTTTTTTTACTCGCAATAACGTTATTACTCGCTCTTTCCTAACTTGTTGTGTCACTTTAGACGCCATAACGTCGTTATAACGACATTATAAAGCTTCAATGTTCCAAAGTAACCCGGAGTTGCGTAAACAGCGGATTGTAATTTGTGAAACCGGATCTGAAATAATCCAGTATGATGTGGATTGATGGACGGAGTGGATCTGCACAGCAGGAGACGTTTCCCTGCCGTGTTCACTGGGGTTTTCCGGATCAGGGAACGTCGTGTGCAATCGTGTCCCTCATGGGAAAGCTTCCCGGGAAAAAAAAACCCCACATGCGATTCCCAAGTCCGAAGCCGTCTTTGTGGCATAGAACAGGGGGATCCGGATTTTTCCGGACGAGGGACTTGATGTGCACACTGACCAGGATTCGGACCCCGCACGCAGGTTTACGTTGTTTATGTAAGATGGACGACATTGCAGGAAACGTTCCGCATGTTCCGTTCTCCGCCCTGAGAGATCCGCCGATCCATCTACAGTCAACACGGACCGAGCGAGTCTCCAAAACACCGGTGTTTACAGCAAACACATCGCTCGTACTCCAAGTGCTGGTTGTTTTTCCCCCCCGTCCGAATGACGTCCGTGGCCTCCTGGTGCCTGAGATCGCGGATGGCGTATAAAAAGGGAGCTACACAGAAACTTGCGTTCCTCGCTCCTGTGGTGCGCTCCGAGATGCCTCTCAGACCAAGGACGTCGTCTCAGCCCGGGAGAGGAGGCGTCCTCCTGAACCCCAAGGTCACGGCGGTGTTGCGTCCGCGCGCTCTGACCTCCAGCTCCCGCTCGGCCGTGGAGGACCAGCTGTCGTGTCCGGTGTGCTGCGAGATCTTCGCCGACCCCGTGGTCCTGCGCTGCAGCCACAGCTTCTGCCGGACCTGCCTGAACCAGTTCTGGAACAAGAAGGCGCCCAAGCGCGAGTGCCCCGTGTGCCGCAGGAGGTGCTCGCTGACCGAGCCCACCGTCAGCCTGGTGCTGAAGAACGTGTGCGAGACGCTGGTGCAGGAGCAGAAAGGGCTCGCCGCCTCCACCACGCCGCCGTCGTCGCCCGGCACCGCCGCCAGGCCGCTGGACCTGTGTCCCACCCACAGGGAGCCTCTGAAACTCTACTGCCGCGACGACGCCGAGCTGCTCTGCTGCGTCTGTCACACCTCCAAGAAGCACCAAGGCCACCGCGTGTGTCCCATGGAGGAAGCGGCGCATGATCTCAAGGTGAGCTTTCACGCAGCACGAGTGTCCGCTGTAAACAAAACCCACTGCGGCGTTCACAACGAGACACGTTTCACTCAAATCCAAAAAAAAAAGATTATTTATTTATTTATTGGCTCCAGTGTCTAAGATTTAATATAGTAATAAAACTGAGACCATAACAACTATTCAAATACAACCTCACAATTATGTTCTTATATAAATAAATAAATATCTATCCATCTATCTATCTATCTATCTATCTGTCTGTCTCTCTCTCTCTCTCTCTCTATATATATATATATATATATATATATATATATATATATATATGTATATAAACCATAGTTATTTAGGTACATAAATTAACTAGATATATAAGCACGCAAAATATGTAAAATAACAAGATATGCAAGTATGTAAAATACGTAAAATAACTATATACATAAGTACTTATAACAGTGCAATCACTAGATACATAAGTATGTAAAATATGTAAAATAACTATATAAGTACGTAACATAAATAGATAGGTAAGTACGTAAAATACGTAAAATAACTATATATGTACATAAAATACGTAAAATAACTATATATGTACGTAACATAACTAGATATGTAAGTATGTAAAATATGTAAAATAACTACATGTACGTAAAATAAATAGATACATATCACGTAAAATATGTAAAATAACTATAAAATATGTAAAATAACGTAAAATAACTATATATGTACGTAAAATAAATAGTAAAATAACTATATATAATACGTAAAATACTATATATGTACGCAAAATAACTATATATGTACATAAAATGTACATAAAATACGTAAAATAACTATATATGTACATAAAATACGTAAAATAACTATATATGTACAAAGTATGATAAAATATGTAAAATAACTATATATGTACATAAAATACGCAAAATAACTATATATGTACATAAAATATGTAAAATAACTATATATGTACGTAAAATATGTAAAATAACTATATATGTACGTAAAATACGTAAAATAACTATATATGTACGTAAAATATGTAAAATAACTAATATGTACGTAAAATGTAAAATAACGTAAAATATGTAAAATACTATATATGTACATAAAATACATATAATATATGATAAAATAAAATACGTAAAATATGTAAAATAACTATATATGTACGTAAAATAACTAGATACGTAAAATATGTAAGTACGTAAAATATGTAAAATAACTATATATGTACGTAAAATAAATAGTAAAATAACTATATATGTACATAAAATACGTAAAATAACTATATATGTACGTAAAATACGTAAAATAACTATATATGTAAACATACGTAAAATAAAATACGTAAAATAACTATATATGTACGTAAAATATGTAATAATAACTATATGTACATAAAACGTAAAATACGTAAAATAACTATATATGTATATATGTACGTAAATACGTAAAATACGTAAAATATGTAAAATAACTATATATGTACGTAAAATAAAATACGTAAAATACGTAAATATAAAATAACTATATATGTAAAATAACTAAAAGTACTATATATGTACGTAAAATATGTAAAATAACTATATATGTACATAAAATACGTAAAATAATGTAAAATAACTATATATGTACGTAAAATATGTAAAATAACTATATATGTAATAATACGTAAAATACGTAAAATAACTATATATGTACGTAAAATAAAATAACTATATATGTACATAAAATACACGTAAAATATGTAAAATAACGTAAAATAACTATATATGTACGTAAAATAACTATATATGTACGATAAAATATGTAAAATACTATAATACTAAAATACGTAAAATATACGTAAAATAACTATATATGTACGTAAAATACGTAAAATACGTACTATGTATATGTACGTAAAATAACTATATACGTAAAAGTACGTAAAATACGTAAAATAACTATATATGTACGTAAAATAAATAACTAGATACGTAAGTACGTAAAATATGTAAAATAACTATATATGTACGTAAAATAAAATAAAATACGTAAAATAACGTATATATAAAATATGTACGTAAAATACGTAAAATAACGTAAAATAACTATATATGTACGTAAAATATGTAAAATAACTATATATGTACGTAAAATAACTAGATACGTAAGTACGTAAAATATGTAAAATAACTTTATATGTACATAAAATACGTAAAATATGTAAAATAACTATATATGTACGTAAAATAACTATACGTAAAATACGTAATAATACGTAATAATACATAAAATACGTAAAATATGTAACTATAAATGTACATAAAATACGTAAAATAACTATATATGTACGTAATATAAACTAGATACGTAAGTACGTAAAATATGTAAAATAACTATATATGTACGTAAAACGTAAAATAACTATATATGTACATAAAATACGTAGATATATACGTAAAATACGTAAAATAACTATATATACGTAAAACGTAAAATACGTAGATACGTAAAATATGTAAAATACGTAACTAATACGTAAAATAACTATATATGTACATAAAATAAAATACGTAAAATAACTATATATGTAAAATACATAAAATATACGTAAAATAACTATATATGTACGTAAAATAAATAGATACATAATCACGTAAAATACGTAAAATAACTATATATGTACGTAAAATACGTAAAATAACTATATATGTACGTAAAATAACTAGATACGTAAGTACGTAAAATACGTAAAATAACTATATATGTACGTAAAATAATATACGTAAAACGTAAAATACGTAAAATACTATATATGTACATAAAATAAAATAACTATATAAAATACGCAAAATACTATAATACGTAAAATATGTAAAATAACTATATATGTACTATATATGTAAAAAAATACACAGATACATAAGTACTATATATGTAAAATATGTAAAATAACTATATATGTACATAAAATACGTAAAATAACTATATATGTACGTAAAATAACTAGATACGTAAGTACGTAAAATATGTAAAATAACTATATATGTACGTAAAATAAATAGATACATAAACACGTAAAATATGTAAAATAACTATATATGTACGTAAAATAACTAGATACATAAGTACGTAAAAAGATACGTAAAACGGTCTGTATTGGTCGTCTCGGCGGATATTTCCGGTTTTAGCGTTGTACGTATTTCTGCGTATTCCTACGCCATTTTTAAAGTGAAGAGACAAAGCGTGGACATTATGCATTCTCCACTTGAAGTGCCACCTATAGGGCATTCCTGCATGTAGAGCTCCATTAGGGAACATCACATGGGGTCGTCTTTACATCACTCAGCCTACTGGGCACTGCATTATTCTCTCAGCACAGGAACGCCACAGAAACGAATGGCTTTTTTTAAAGGAATAAAACACTGCGTGTCGTGACTTTACAGACAAATAAATAAGAACGTGTGCTGGTGTGTCACTGTTACTGATGTTCCTGGTGTGTTTATTACGCTTCACATCAACGTCACGTCCATTCCAATAAAATCTCATCTTCAAATAAAAATACCTGCATCATAAATGAGTGCCTATGAGTTTTTAACCATAATGGATACCCAGAGGAAGCCTTGAGGAACCCTTGATCCTTGAGGAACCCTGAGGCACCCTAAGGAGCCCTGAGGAACCTTGAGGAACCCAGAGGAACCCTGAGGAACCCTGAGGAACCCTGAGGAACCCTGAGGAACCCTGAGGAACCTTGGGGAACCCAGAGGAACCCTGAGAAAACCTGAGGAACCATGAACCATGAGGAACCTTGAGGAATCCAGTTGAACCCTGAGGAACCTTGAGGAACTAGGAATCCTGAGGAACCTTGAGGAACCTTGAGGAACCCTGAGGAACCCTGAGGAACCCTGAGAAAACCTGAGGAAACCCTGAACCATGAGGAACCTTGAGGAATCTAGATGAACCCTGAGGAAACCTTGAGGAACCCTGAGGAATCTTGAGGAACCCAGAGGAACCTTGAGGAACCCAGAGGAACCCTGAGAAAACCTGAGGAAACCCATGAACCATGAGGAACCTTGAGGAATCCAGATGAACCCTGAGGAACCCTGAGGAACCCTGAGGAACCCTGAGGAACCTTGAGGAACCCTGAGGAACCCTGAGGAACCCTGAGAAAACCTGAGAACATGAACCATGAGGAACCATGAGGAACCTTGAGGAACCTTGAGGAACCTTGAGGAATCCTGAGGAACCCTGAGGAACCTGAGGACCATGAACCTGAGGAACTGAGGAACTAGAGGAATCTGAGGAACCCTGAGGAACCCTGAGGAACCCTTGAGGAACCTTGAGGAACCATGAGGAACCTTGAGGACTTGAGGAACCCAGAGGAACCCTGAGAAAACCTGAGGAACCATGAGGAACCATGAGGAATCTTGAGGAACCTTGAGGACCCTTGAGGAACCTTGAGGAACCCTTGAGGAATCTTGAGGAACCTTGAGGAACACAGAAGAACCCATCCTCATTCATTCGTCATCTTTGAACACAATTAGGAGTTTAACCTTTGACCCCTACTGCGTTTTTCAGTTTCAGCGCTTCTTATAATTGTATTTATTTAAACTGAGATTTGAACTTTGACCTCCTGATCCCGAGCAAATGAGTCCAAATCTAAAACAATGAGTCCATATTTATATTCTGATTTGTTTACAGTAAACATCTTTTACACCTTCACACCACGTTTACTGTTTACAGCCCTTTTATTCCACAGCGAGTCACATTCACCTCACACACCTGAGCAGCTATGATTTTAAGGGCCTTACTCAGGGGCCCGAATGGT